>WOVY01005599.1:0-234997 GCA_013436015.1 Rhipicephalus annulatus
CCACATGCTCACTTGGTCCAAATGTTTGCAGGTTTCCACCATCTGCTAGTTCGTATTTTCTGCAGCAGTTTTCCCAGTACGGCACAATCGTCAAGGTACAAGGGTGAGTGCCCAGAAAACGGAATTCACTGCTGGCTTTTTTTATTATCAGGCACGCCTGCACATACTAAAGAGTGGTGACTCTTTTGGCCAAATTTGAAAAAAAAAAAGGGGGGGGGGACTTTTGTTTGTCGTTTGGCGAATTTCACTCGAAAGTCAGTGGCAACCCTGTCACTGATGACCATGCCCTTCTTAGTTGTCAACCTGTAAGGACCCATCTGACCTGACTTGCTCGCTCGACCCCCTAAACTATAAAAAAAATGACATCCACATTCTTTACTGGTCTGATTGCAACTGGTCTGATTTGCAACTGGTCTGATTGCAACGACCCGTCTGATTGTTGCTCATACTCTGCCATGTTTGTGATGTTTATGCAAAGCTTTACCTTCAAATGCACTAAGTGGTCACGTCGACCTCTTCAAGACCCACGCTTTACTACTACATCTGATTTTATCAGCCGAAAGTGTGTATCGTCTTGTGCAAAAGTTCACACGCATTTGTGCCCAGTTGCAAAATTTGTGCATTTCAAACAACACTTCTGTCACAGCACCTTTCCTGCCCTGGCGAATTCTTTCTTAGGCAATCGGCATAACATAGTATTGAATACCATCCTCTTCAGCAGGTGATTATTGGATGATTATTGTAGCAGGCCACTTCACTTGACTTGCTATGCTTAAGCAGCCGCTCTTCCGACGGCCAGTGCATATGACTTTGCACCAATTTCATTATGGTTATTCGTTCTGCATCATGCTACTTTTCCTGAGCCGTAGAAGCTTACCTTCATTTCTGATGCATTAAAGGCATGCACCGCTTGACGACTGCTGAATCGTTTACCGGAAAAGTGCGGTGTACCGCTTGGAAAACTAATGGCCCGACTGAGCGCTTCGAAAGCACTCTTTCATGGTGATACGTTATCACTGTAATCACTCCTATTGGGACCGAGCACTCCCTTTTGTTGCCTATAGACTTACAGTATTGTGGCACAAGCTATGTTGTGTACTTCTATATTGGCAAGAACCTCATGGTACACCTGATTCTTAAAAAACTCCTTTGTTTGAGACTGCTCGACATGCCGAGGAGTGCCGCCATCTTCCTCGCTCCTTTTTCCGCTGAAAAGGAATGGCAGCAGCTATCATTTCAGCCTCGGGATTGTTCTGTATCAGCTTTCTTTTTTTCTAAACTTATTTATCTGACTTCATGTATACCTGCTATTCCAGCTTCTCCGCAAAATATGTCTCGAAATTTTTTGGAGCCTTCCATCTTCTGGAGCAAAATGTCCTTTACCCTTTACTTCAAGAAGGCCCGCCACGATAACCGAGTGTATGTTATGGTGGTTATGGTGCCCAAGTGCTGAGCTGTGAGATTGTATCTCGGCTATGATGGTCGGATTTTCGATAGAGGAGAAAATGCTTGATTCCTGTGTACCTAATTTGGCTGCATGTTAAAGAACACCAAGCAGTCAAAATTTTCAGAACCCACTGCTCCGACATCCCTCATAATGATACCAAGTTTTCGGGACATTGAACACTAACAATTATTGGTATTACTTACTTTGTGAAGTTCCTCTCGCTGTTGACAGACATACCATCACGGCCGCGAACATGTCCACACCTGTCACTTGAAATCGCATCAAGACTCGGTAGGTTGTCAAGGTTGTGCCTCTTTTTGGGGAAGAAAAATTCAGTGTAGTAGCCAGTGCCTCAACAATATCACCATTGGCATGAGCTCGCAGTTATTTTGCTTGACAGAATACTTTTGGTAGCTTCCTTCTCGCCTGGGTGCGCTGCTAATCAACGTCCTAGCGATGCAATATTAGTCGTAACCTTATCAGTAAGTGATATAATGGGATGGCTCAACTGCATAAGCTGAAACTTTCAGCATACTAAAACACAACTTTGGGATTTGTGTTAACTTTCTTATGTTTGAACGAGCATTTAAGAGATCAAACTTTTGTGTACCACTTGTAACGACATCAGTTCATGATGGCGGTTGCATGGCAGTTTCGGTGCCATCACCCTGAATGTTTCGCACATCGAACGAGGCTGTAAGGTTTTTCTTTCTTACGTTTCGTGGTTCAGGTGAGCTCTGAGGGAAACTGGATGCACCTGTGCTACCAGTCGCGGCTGCAGGCCAAGAAGGCGCTCAGCAAGAACGGCAAGGTTTTCGGGGCCCACACCATGGTTGGTGTCAAGGCCTGCGTGTCGCCCGATCAGCCAGACCAGGTGTCTTCGTCCAAGGAGAATGTGTCTGGCATCGAGGCCCGGCCGCTGGTGCAGGCCTACCGAGCTTCTGCCAGCAGGCGCCAGGTGACGCTACCGGAGATTCCCACGCCGCGACGGGACACGACGGTGGCATCACGAGCGCTCGAGTATCTCTTTGGATGGTAGCAGCGCCATCATCTTCGCCGCACCCTTTGGTTTTAGCCCTGCCTGTGGGCCTTAGCGCTGTAGTAAAAGCGACAGTTCTTACCAGTTGCTGCTGTTTTTATTTCCGTGTTTTTTTATGACAGAGCTGTTCTAACTCTGGGTATGACGACAGATGACCCGTCACATTCAGCATTTACTGCTGAATTCACAGCCTTGGTTCCCAGATGTACCCATAGATGGCGCAACTGCTTGGATCAAGGGGCTTTAAGTTGTGGTAGATTGCAGAAAAATCTGTAGTTGCTTGGTGGAACGTGGAAGTGCGGTTCAAGTCCCTAGGGTCACTGTAGTCCGGACCGTTGTGGCAGTGACCGCTACATGTCCTTTCCTGTACAGTATGTTCCACTATTAAGCGAACACCTGTGTGCGTCACCGGCGGTCCGCGTGGCTCTAGCTGCTGGCGAGATTTCGGAATGCGACACATGCGCATTAGTTCATCAAGGTGGTGCGTGCCCCTTGTTGTTTGCTACTTCTCTGCCCATCCACTCGGCATGCTCCAGCGAGCCATGACCCTTCGCCCTTTAAATTTCGGCACGGCAAATCAACAGATTCCAAATCAGCCTTTCGCTTTTTAATAAGGCAGTATTTCATGGTTCGAAAGGACAGCTAAGAATCTTCACTGCATCAGACTTCAATAGCCTTATTTGTTATAAAAAGCGGCCAGTTGCAGCGACAGTACAGTGAAATTTCTGTATAACGAACTTCAGGGCACCGTGGAAAGTTGTTCGTTATTTTGAAAGGTTTTTATAGTGAAAGCCCGAAAATTAACCATAAATACGTATTTTTCACCGACCAAAACGACTTACCTTTATAACAGTGGGTCCTTGAACTCGTTTTTAGAAGAAAAAGACAAATGCACAAGTATATACCAAAAAATCCACGTTTACTTTAAAGAAGTTTGTGTTTCCTTTTTTTTTTTGACGCGAGCAGCACAAATTTTGCAGCGTGAAGTCCTCCAGCTCATCCACATTGCTGTGGTGCAATTCGGTTCTTTGGTCACAACAGCCTGCTTTTCGTCTTCCAGTTGCCGAAGAATATCCATTGTCTCGCTTAATGAAAACTGCTTCCGCTTTTTCGTCGCAAGCAGAGATGAACTCATTTGTAGTATCATCGCAGCGCGAACACCGACTTGCTTTGCGGACGCGATAAGTAATCATCGAAGAGAGATGAACACGACTGAAAAAACAAGGCTTCCAAAGAAAAACCTGAAGCGTCACGGCTTTCATCGCCTCTTTCGAAGAATAAAAAGTGCTAAAAAATTGGCAGATCCCACCTACAGTGGGAATCAATGATATGCGAAGCACGAATGAGGAAGGGTGATAGGTCACTTTAAGATCAGCACAACAATAAAATTCAGAGGTAAATTATGCCGTACATGACATCTATGTCATGATTATCAGGTTTGGACGCTTCATTTACCTTCGTCATCTATTAACGTAACCTGATCCAACAGAAGATGACAGCATGGCGTTTGTAGGACTCGTTGACACCACTACGATTTCGTGCAAGCAGAAAGAAGACAGTGAGTTGCTTCCTCTTATTGAATTTTTGAATGGCCGGACAACAACCGTCCCCAGAAGATTTGCAAGGAGCCTGCCGTCATTCTGCTTACGTAGTGGTGTTCTCTATAAGAAGAACTTTTCTCCCAGAGGAACCACCCACCTACTTGTCGTTCCGACGTCACTTCGTGAGGAGATACTTTGTGCTTGCCACGATGAGCCAACGTCTGGTCATCTCGGATACACACGCACATTGGCCAGAATCCAACAGAAATACTACTGGCCAAGACTTCCAGCTATTGTGAAGCATTACGTGCGCACGTGCCTCGATTGCCAACGACGAAAATCGCCACCGTTAAAACCAGCTGGGCTATTACAACCAATTCAAGTGCCCACGGTACCTTTTGCCCAAATTGGAATGGATCTCCTTGGACCATATCCGACTTCCCATGCTGGCAA
The DNA here is from genome assembly GCA_013436015.1 of Rhipicephalus annulatus. Lineage (NCBI taxonomy): Eukaryota > Metazoa > Arthropoda > Arachnida > Ixodida > Ixodidae > Rhipicephalus > Rhipicephalus annulatus. Next base: position 4,481 of record WOVY01005599.1, read on the forward strand.
CAAGTGGGTAATAGTCGCCACTGATTATCTTACGCGCTATGCCGAAACAAAGGCTTTGTCAAGTGGCACCGCCGTTGAAACCGCACGATTCTTCGTAGAAAATATCGTCCTGAGGCATGGCGCTCCAACAATCATAATAACGGATCGAGGTGCCGCTTTCACGGCCGCGCTCCTGAAGACAGTGCTTGAGCTCAGTGGAACCGCCCATCGGAAAACCACTTCCTATCATCCACAAACCAACGGCCTAACAGAACGCCTCAACAAGACTATGGCCGACATGTTGAGAATGTACGTTGACGTGGATCACAAGAACTGGGACAACATTCTACCGTACATCACGTTCGCCTATAATACAGCGCAGCAAGAAACTACACGAAGAACGCCGTTCAGTGTCCTTCATGGCCGTGAAGTGACGACGATGCTTGACGCCATGTTACTGCACGACTGCAACGACATCGATTTGGACGCTGCATCTTTTATTCAACGAGCAGAAGAAGCGAGGCAGCTTGCGCGCGTCCGAATCACCCAGCAGCAAAATTATGACGCCCAACGTTATAATCTGCGACACCGCCATGTCGTCTATCGGGCCGGCGACAAAGTCTGGGTATGGAGTCCTATCTGCCGCCGGGGACTGTCTGAAAAATTGCTGAAGAAGTATTTTGGCCCCTACACAGTTTTACAACGCCTGAGTGACGTTAATTACATGGTCGTTCCTGACAACCCCCTCGACAACTCGCCAGCAAAAACCAGAAATCGTGCATGTTGTGCGAATGAAGCCCTACTTTTCGGACTGATTTACACCATACACCTACTACACCGTCTTTTGTAGAAGAGCATCGGGACGCTGCTCTCTGGAGGGGGGCAAATGCCACATTGAATATGCAACGCGAAGAGGACAACAAAGAACACGCGCAGCGGGTGAAGAAGACGAGGTTCTCTCCCGATCAGTTTGCCAGTATTCTAATACAATTAAAGTGAGATCCCTGGATTCGACTGCTGCTGTTTCTGCATTGTGACAATATATTGAGCTAGCAAAACGGCCCGCGAGAGTTCTATGAGCGTAGCATGTAGTCATGTTTTGCATGAGGTCCATATCATGATTATCATATTTAGACATGTCATTTACATTCATCGTCCATTCACGTCACGTAATACCAAATTCGGTATATGTGGAACTAGTGAAACGGCCGCGAGAACGCTATGAGCGTAGCATGTAGTCATGTTTTACATGAAACGCATATTATGATTATCAGGTTTGGACGTGTCATTTACCTTCGTCATCTGTTCACTTCCCGTGATACCAAATTTTGTACATGTGGAGCTAGCGCAACGGTGGCGAGCGCGTCATGAAGGGCCCAATATACTCCGACGCAATGTTGACACACGCGAAGGCTGGGCGCAGCGACGCCACGCTAGCAAAACGCGAGCACTCCATATAGTGTGACGCCAGGCGCAACCGGCGTCCGTCGGCGCGGCCCGGTGGCAATCGGCGCGAAGTGTGGGAAGCTACATTTCGCACCTACGACGTTACTTAGACAGCACCGCGTCTGCCTCTCTTCGTGACAGAGGGACGCCATGTGCGCTCAAACGCGCATGCGTCAAAGCAACGCAGCGTGGCACGCGCCTGCGAGTATATGTAGGGAGCCTACATGAACGGCCGTTTTTAGGGTGGAGACATCTTAATAAGTGCCTTCAAGAAACTCAGCCAAAACCAGCGGGCAACGGGGCACGCTGTTGCCAGCTTCCACCAAATACAGCATAGTTTTCTGTGCGCCGCCATTTTGGAGCCAGCCGCCGCTCCCTTTAGCTACGCGAAGTACGGCGTCGGTTCCCAGCCCTTGTTAGGGAGCGTACATGAACGGCCGTTTTTAGGGTGATGTCAGCCTTTGACCCACTACATGCCGCCAACGCACTGCTGCCCGCCAAAACACAATGTTGCCAGACAGCAACGCCGCGCTGTCGCCCCATCTTGGTGCCCGCACTGCGTCTACGCCCGGTTGCGTTTAGTTCTCAATAATACAGCGTCGAACGTTGCGGTAGCGTGTTAAACGCTGCCGGTGAAGCCTTAGAATGCCTGGATGCTGCGTATCGCTCTGCACTAACCACAACAGAAAGGGGGTGCGAATGTTCCGCTTCCCAGCGAGCCCTGGCCGACGACAACTATGGCTGGGTCAAGTGAAGCGAGACGGCTGGGAGCCCAGCAGTGCGTCTCGTATTTGCTCTGTGAGTACTGCGTATTTCGTTCACCGTTTTTTTCTGCGGCACACGTATATGTGTTTCGCGGTGTTCGCGAATGAGTAGATAACCAAAGTTGTCGTTGCTGCGTCCACGCATTGCGAGTAGGAAGCCCACAAACGGGACGCGTCAGCGCGTTCGTATGGAGACGCGCTCGCTAGTCTGAGTTGTTTGCCACGCTTGCGTTCGTGTCAGCGTAACCTCAGTATTATGTCGCAAGTGTTTGTGTGTGGGCTGCGAATTTCTTCGTGCGCTCACTTTGAGAACTGGGTCGCTTACACGACCCTGAGAACCGCCGCTGTCAAAAGCCCAGGTGTTGTGCTCCAAAATGGCGGCGCACAGAAAACTATGCTGAATTTGGTGGAAGCTGGCAACAGCGTGCCCCGTTGCCCGCAGGTTTTGGCTGAGTTTCTTGAAGGCACTTATTAAGATATCTCCACCCTAAAAATGGCCGTTCATGTAGGCTCCCTAGCCCTTGTAACAACACACAACACCTGGGCTTTTGACAGCGGCGGTTCTCAGGGTCGTGTAAGCGACCCAGTTCTCAAAGTGAGCGCACGAAGAAATTCGCAGCCCACACACAAACACTTGCGACATAATACTGAGGTTACGCTGACACGAACGCAAGCGTGGCAACAGCTCAGACTAGCGAGCGCGTCTCCGTACGAACGCGCGGACGCGTCCCGTTTGTGGGCTTCCTACTCGCAATGCGTGGACGCAGCAACTACAACTTCGGTTATCTACTCATTCGCGAACACCGCGAAACACATATACGTGTGCCGCAGGAAAAAAACAGTGAACGAAATACGCAGTACTCACAGAGCAAATACGAGACGCACTGGTGGGCTCCCAGCCGTCTCGCTTCACTTGAGCCAGCCATAGTTGTCGTCGGTCAGGGCTCGCTGGGAAGCGGAACATTCGCACCCCCTTTCTGTTTGTGGTTAGTGCAGAACGGTACGCAGCATGCAGGCATTCTAAGGCTTCACCGGCAGCGTTTAACACGCTACCGCAACGTTCGACGCCGTATTATTGAGAACTAAACACAACCGGGCGTAGACGCAGTGCGGGCACCAAGATGGGGCGACAGCGTGGCGTTGCTGTCTGGCAACATTGTGTTTTGGCGGGCGGCGGTGCGTTGGCGGCATGTAGTGGGTCAAAGGCTGGCATCACCCTAAAAACGGCCGTTCATGTAGGCTCCCTAAGTATATGGCATGCAGATCCAACATGAAGGTCAGCGGGCAGATCCACTGATTTTTACTAGGGGGATATCGGCGCCTGGCGTGGCATGCATCGCCGGCATGACATGATAAAACGAACGCCGGAGCGCACGTGCGCCGGCTCACGTCGAAGTGTATAGGCGCTTTGAGTGTGGCATATAGTGATGTTCATACAAGACACGCATCCCACAAGTGTCATGTTTGCACCATTCACATACCTTCGTCATCTATTCACGTGACGTAATACGAAATTTTGGCATATGTGAAGGTAGCGAAACAGCCGGTGGTGGTGGTGAAAACATATTTATTTATTTATTTACATGAAATTTTCTGCGGAGAAGCTCCGAGTAGTCGGACATACTTGGCTTGCGGTGGGGGGGGCCCTTAGTCCAGGGCTCCGCTTGCAGCAGCCGCTCTGCGGGCCCGGTTGATCAGACTCAACTGATCTTCCAGGTTCTCGCTGGCCAGCAGCTCCTCCCATCGCTCCGCTGTTGGATTTTGTACTGGTTGTAAGGCTGTAATGGCCTGACACTCCCACGTGACGTGGTACAGAGTGGCTTTAGCTGAACACCATGGGCAGAGAGGAGAGTATGCCGAGGGGTGCATTTTACTCAGGATGTGCAAATTTGGAAACGTGCCGGTTTGAATTTGCCTCCAGCTGACCGATTCCTCTTTATTTAGTGTTCGGTGTGGTAGCGAATAAGCTTTCCTAAGTCCTCTGTAATGGTTTAGGATGGCCGAATAGTCGCAAGGGACCGGAACGAGTTCCTCAGGGGCGGAGTTGGAAGGTGCTCGGCTCGCATACCCTCGAGCTACCCTATCCGCTGCCCGATTCCCCTCCAGTCCCATGTGGCCCGGAGTCCATATAATCCGATGCCAAATTCTGAGTGGATGTGTAATGGAATGCTCGCCAGTGTCTGTAACGCTCATGATGACGCTGAGAGCGGGTTGGCTGATGCGCCCCTGTAGGTAGTTGCGGCAAGCTGCTTGAGAGTCCGTGAGAACTGTCAGCGACCTTCGTTGTCTGTAGCCGAGGGCGAGAGCGAGCGCGATGGCAGTTTCTTCAGCATCGGTGATGTTGCGGCACTGCACGGAAGCGCTGGTACGTTCTGTGAGTGTGTGGTCCACGACTGTGGCTACAGCCTTATTGTTTGCATGGTCGTAGTTGGCGGCGTCAACATAGTACGTAGTGTTTTTGTGTGCATAAGTTCGCTCGAGGGCTTCCACTCTGGCTTCCCTCCGGCCCTGATGTAGTCGGGGATCCATATTGCGGGGGATGGGAGCGACCTTATAAGTGGCACGAAGTTGGTCCGGAATGGGCTTGCGACGAGCTGTGTCGTGAAACTGGCTGATGTAGCCGAGGCGTAGGAGCAGGTCACGGCCTGTAGGTGTTTGCTTGAGCCGTTGCAGTTGTGTGGCGAGTTGCGCTTCACAAAGTTCTTCAAAGGTGTTGTGTAGGCCCAATGCGAGGAGCTTGCTAGAAGGAGTACCCGGTGGTAGCTTGAGTGCCGCTTTGTAGGCCTTGCGGAGCATTGCGTCTACTTGGCCCTGTTCGCTCTTGGTGAGGCGTTGGTAGGGCAAACTATATGTCACCCTACTGACCACGAGGCTACGTATGAGTTTCAGGGTGTCCTCCTCGCGCATGCCATGGCGACGAGTGGCTACCCGAGATATCATTCGGGCCACTTGCAGTGTAGTGGTGCGAAGAAGGGAAAGTGTGTGATTCACATGGCGGTTCGACTGTACCCACATGCCTAATATTCGAATGGTGGATTTCTCTGGGATTTGTTTGCCAGCAAGGACAACCTGAAGGCGGGAGCCTTGGTTGTTCTGCGTCGATGGTAGGAGCTTGCGTCGATAAATTCGTAGAAGCTCAGATTTTTCTGTTGCACAGGCCAGGCCTCGTGCCTGCGCGTATTGTTCGACGCATGTGGCTGCCTGCTGCAGGTTATATTCTTTTTCTCCAAGGGACCCCCGCGTGGCCCAGACGGTGATATCGTCCGCATACATTGCGTGATGGATGCCATCGATGCGGTGGAGTTCATGTGCCAGGCCAACCATAGCTACATTAAAGAGTAGCGGGGAACGAAACAGCCGAGAGTGCATCATAAGTGTGGGGCGTAGTCACGTTGTTACATGACCCGTATGTCATGATCATCGCATTTGGACGTGTCGTTCACCTATGCCGTCCGTTCGCGTCACGTAATACTGAATTCGGTTCATGAGAAGCTAGCGAAACGGCCGCGAGCGCATCATGAGCATGGCATGTAGTCATGTTGTTACATGACACACGTCTCATTATTATCATGTATGCACCAGCCACATACCTTCGTCATCCATTCACGTCCCGCAATACCAAATCCGGTATATGCAAAGCCAGCAAGACGGCCGCGAGCACATCATGAGTGTGGCATTTAGTCATGTTGTTACGTGACACGCATGTCATAATTTTGATGTTATGGTCTGTCGCTTGTGTTCGCCATGCAGTCATGTCATACCAGTTTTGCAACATATCATGTGAATGAAACCACCGCAAGAGCAGCAGGACCATGACATCTAAATCGGGACTTTTGTGACATACATGTCATGAATTTCACGTTATTACTAGTCATTTATGTTCGTCATACAGTCATGTTATTTAATACGAAGTTTCGTATCGATACCATTATCCTAACGGCCAGGAGAGCTAAAAGTCGTAGGCGGCTAGGTTGATAGATAGATAGATAGATAGATAGATAGATACGCTCAAAGTCGCTGAAGTTTACCAAGAAATGCTCCGCATTTAAAAGAAAATTCCTCGCGTTTCAGGTTTTCCTCGCTGTCTCAGGTTTTCAGCGTCCATGCTTCCTGCTCCGCAACTCCCACTCTGCCTCGTTGACCTGGCTCACCTGTGTTGGCCTCGCCTCTGCGTCCGCTTGTAAACCTGCACCGTCGCCATTTCAACAAAAAGAAAGAAAATAAAGTCACCCTTTGTTTTTTTTTCCTCCACACCGTCGCGCGTCTTCCGAGAAGCGAGGCGTCCGTTCGCTTTGTCGTCTGCTTGCGTACCGCTCCAGTGGTCGCGACGGATTTCAGGACATAAGTTCGTAGTACCGAGGCGTTGTTAATGTAACGCGGAACTAAATTAACGCTCGTTAGTCTGAAAAGTTCCGTATTCTGAAGTACGTAGTAGTGAAACACTTTTACATTGAAACTATAGGGGAGACCCGCTCAAGTTCGCCCGGCGACGCCAGCGCTTGCCTTTTCCCTTGCCAGAAAAAGCGCACAATAGTAGCGTGTAGTGACCCTTCCGCTCCCTTTGGCTTCCACGCATTTGCGAAGCGCGCGCTGCGCGTTAAGCGTCCCTCGTTCCGCGATGTCACCCTAACAGAAAGGGGGGAACTATTGCTGCGTCGTCAACTGTCACCATAACCATGCAAACACGAAGGGATCGACTCCACCAATGAAATTCTACCGTCTTGCTAGAAAGCGCAGCCACTATTACAAAGAACACACAACACAAGCGCTTAACTTCAACTAAACGTTTATGGCAAACGTCAGAGTTTATAAAGGGGGTGAAAAGAGAAAAGAGAAACTCTGACGTTTGCAATAAACGTTTAGTTGAAGTTAAGCGCTTGTGTTGTGTGTTCTTTGTAATAGTGGCTGCGCTTCCTAGCAAGATGGATCCTTACCAACTGGCCCGATACAATTGTTTATTAAATTCTACCGATTCCCAAACTGATAGTACGAAACAGGCAGACGACAGGAATGGATTAAAGCAGTGTGTCGAAAAAAGTAAGAAAACATTTTTAATTAAAATTAGCACGTGCACAATGCATTCATCATAACGGGTGTTCATTCCTGCGTCACCGTTCCTCTTATCTATAGAGTTACAGGGAGATGCGCGTCCCCATGTTAAAAGAATAAATTACCATAATACTTTCAACTTCCGTCTTTAAAGCAATGTTAAAAAATTTCGAAGAAATATGTTTATGCTGCTACTATTATGGATATTATAGGGGATGTAGTAGTTGAAGCTGTGTACACATGTAGTATTGGGGATGTGTGGTTATATACTTTTTATATCTACACAGCGCCGACGGAAGTGTGCAATTACCAAAAGTTTGGACAATGATTTGTAGCAGACATTTTGCGGGAAACTGCAAAAATGACTCAAGTCTGCACCCGCCTTATGTGCCGACAGTGTTTCCAGTGGCTTACAATAAACGGGCACCTCACGCAGAAACGGCGCAGAGGTATGATAGGCAGTGTTGTGCCACAGACATTTTCCTCGTTCGGGAGCACGCGTCTCACAAAATCGAGCGCTTGTTCCGATGAACTGTCCCCCCCCCCCTCCCTGCGCCGCCTTCCGCGCAGAAGAACCGTGCAGTTCCGGGGATAACGTCGCTTCCTCCGCCGAACCACCTTGCAGTTCCGGGTATGGCTACGTCTCCCCCTCCGAGCACCAGAACTGGTCTGAGAGAATGGACCAAAGACGTTATTTAAGGTCGTGCCGGCCCCATGTTAGAGAATTTGCCCCAGCCGACGTTGTCGTGCTGGCCGGCTCTGTAAAAATGACAACCTGCTACAGTAAACGTTCCTTCTTCTTGCTGTTTTCAAAACGGATTGCCTCCCTGCTTCGCCTTCGGGCAAAGGCTTCGGCGAAATCCGCTCGACGGCTCGCCGCTCTTCGCCACCGCTACCATCGCGACACAGCAAATTCCTAACAGTGGTTGGCAGCTGCGGGATACGCTACCCCGATCTCAACGGCTTAAAAGGTGGATCGGATACCTGGAAGCCCGAGGACGACCACCGTGATATCGTTTTGCTGCCCTGGGACCCGCTACGCCGACTTCAACGGCTGGAAAGTTAGAGCGGATCTTTGCAGGCTCGAGGACACCCATCTTGCATCTTCCCTGGCGACTATACTGGCGAATGCGCCTGGATCAGACAGGTTGCAGAAGAGCAAAGTGCCTGTTTGCCAATTGCTGCTGTTGTTCTAGAGGGAAATTTTGGAAAATAGCGCACTGAGGCGGCCGTGAGCCCTAATTTGCCCCAAGATTTTCCGTACCTTTTTTTCCAACAAATCAGAGCAGCTCCTTAAAGAAAAGGGCCAGTCATTTTCATCTCCCCTCGCGTGCATGGCACTTACGCGATCGCGGCCCCGCGCTCTCGCGGGGAGACTTGAGATCTCGGTTTCGAACGAGGAGGCGGTCGAGCGTGAGACAACTCCCCAGGGAGACTCAGGCCAAGAGGCGGCTAGGGTATCACAGGACATCGAAGACAGTAGGGCTCCGGATACGGTATTGGCTGCCGAACGCGACGAGCCTGTGGAGGTGGATGAAAACAGAGCGCTTCAGGAGAACGTTCAGTCGTGCCCGCTTGGTCCCACATCCACTTGTTGGGAAGAGCTCAGTAAAGTAGACAGGAACACACTCGTCACTGCGCAGGCAAGTGATGATACCATTAAGAATCTGCAGCATAACAAGAAAAAAGGAGTAGCTCGAAAGAACATCTTATTCTACACGAAGGCAGGGCTCATGTATCGAAAGTATCGGGACGCTGAGGGTAGAACGTTCGACCAGCTTCTAGTGCCAGAAAAGTACCGACGACAGTTTTTGGAACTGGCGCACAGAAATGCCTGGGTGGGCCTTGGCGTCAAGAAAACAAAGGCGAGGATCGCACAGGATTTGTATTGGCCTGGATGATGGAAAGATGTAGAAAACTTCGTGCGATCGTGCGACACGTGTCAGAGAGTAGGAAAATCTACTGACAAACGGAAGTCCCCGATGAGATTAGTGCCTGTTATCACAGAGCCGTTCTGGAGTCTCGTAATTGATATTGTTGGCCCCCTTCCAGAGTACCGTTCGGGTTGCCGCTACATTTTAACTGTTTTGTGCGTGGGAACGAAATTTCCCGAAGCGGTTCCGCTAAAAGAGCTCACCTCTCCCTGCATTGTGGACGCACTTTTGTCCATTTTTGCTCGCGTTGGCTTTCCAGCCGAGATTCAGAGTGACAATGGGAGCGCATTTACCAGTTGTCTAACAACAGCGTTTTTTGAACGCTGTGGAATAAAAATAATCCACAGCTCTGTGACATCCACAGTCTATACCCCGTGGAGAGGATGCATGCGAGTGAGTTCTGAGAGCACTTTGCTTTGAACATAACAAAGATTGGGAGGTATGCATACCCGCGGCACTGTTCGCCATACGGTCCGCTCCCCACGAGACAACGGGATTCAGTTCTGCCGAGCTTGTCTACGGAAGAAACTTAAGATCTCCATTTCGGCTGTTGAGAGACTCGTGGAAAAGGTTATGAAGAAGACCCGCGCGTAGTCAGCTACGTTTTAGATCTGTTGGAAAGACTATCTAAAACCAGAGAGCTCGTTGAGGAAAACATGAAGGTGGCTCAGAGTTTAGCGAAGACTTACTACGATAAGTTGTCCCGGAAGCGCACGTTCAACATCGGGGACCAGGTAATGCTGCTACGACAGTGTGAAAAGAACAAAATGAACATGTAGTGGGAAGGGCCAGCTAATGTAATGTCCAATCTTTCAGATACAAACTACGAGGTAAAACTGGGCCGAAAGAAAGTTAAGGCTTACCACAAAAATTTAATGAAGCCTTACATCCAGCGCCATACCGTGGTTAACATGGCACTGAATGCGGTGAACGAAGTGGAGACTGACCTCTAAAGTTTTCCACGTGAAAGCGACGCGCCAGCTAGCAGGCTCGTACAGCTTATTGCCGAAGAACAAAGTCTCACGGAAAGTCAGCGTGATGATCTCACGAAAGTAGTTAGAGACTACGCAGACGTGTTTTGCGACAAACCAGGGAAAACCTCTTTGGCAGAGCACGATATTCAGTTATCAAGTGAAGAACCAATCTCTAGCAAGGCTTACCGCGTATCGCTGAGGCAAAGGGAAATCATGGAAGCCGAGATCCGCTGCATGTGTGACTTGGGGGTCATCATTCCAGGTGAAAGTGATTACATTTCCCCGCTCATACTAGTCGAGGTTCCGGGAAAAGACCCTAGGCCATGCGTGGACTACCGCCGGCTAAATAAGATCACGTTAGATCAGACGTATCCGATACCTAATATCGAGGAGAGAGTAGAAACCGTGGCGAAATCCACATATATCTCTCTCTTAGATCTGGTACGGGGATACTGACAGGTCCCGTTGACGGAGCGAGCCTCTCGTTATGCCGCATTCATTTCCCCATTGGGAACATTCCGCCCTTTAATGCTTGCTTTCGGCTTAAAGAATGCTCCCTACTGCTTCTCAAACCTCACGGATCGGGTGTTGCGGGGTTTAGGAGATTTCGCCCTGCCGTATCTCGATGATGTGGCGATCTTCTCTGATACGTAGGTCGAGCATGTGACTCACTTGAGGACCGTTCTGGCTCGACTACGTGATGCAGGCCTCACCGTGAGAGCGCAGAAATGCCACTTAGGGTGCGCAAGCGTAAGTTATCTCGGCCACATCGTGGGTCGTGGCCAGCGTAGCCCGTCCGAGCTGAAAGTTGCGGCCGTTTTAGACTATCGTCGTCCCACCACAAAGTCGGAATTGAGGGCGTTTTTGGGACTTCGGGGTATTATCAACGCTACGTCAAAGCTTACTCAAACCTCGCTAGTCTGCTGACGGACTCTCTCCGCAAAACCGAGCCCACCGTCATTTCGTGGGACACAAGAAAAGAGAATGCTGTCAAGAGCCTGAAGAGCGCTCTCGCAAAACGACCCGTGCTAGCGGCGCCCGACTTTTCTCAGAGTTTTATTATTCACTGTGATGCCAGTGACCGCGGGCTAGGAGCAGTTTTGTGCCAAAAGGACGCTGAAGGGCACGAGCGGCCAGTTTTGTATCTCAGCAGGAAGCTTAGTGTCAGAGAGGAAGCTTACAGCACTTCAGAAAAAGAGTGTGCCTGCCTTGTTTGGGCAATTGGTAAGCTAGCATGTTACGTACAGGGCCGAGCTTCATAGTAGAAACTGATCACTGCCCCTTGACTTGGTTGCACAACATGTCGTCTAAAAGCGGTTGCTTACTTAAGTGGACCTTGACGCTTCAGCACCATAACTTTAGTGTGCGCTATAAGAAAGGGAAGCTGCACACAAATGCAGATGGTCTCAGCAGAGCTTGTTGAAGTGCAGCCCAGCTCCCTCATACAAGTTGAGGCACATACTTCTGGTTTGACGTGTTTTGGATACTTTTGGTGTCTCTTCTTTCGTTTTGCTTTAAACTGTATCAACAATGTCGCAATGCACTAACAGATGTATTTTTGTTTGAAGTGTACTCTGATATGTTAGCAGGAAGGCCAGCCTCTACCATTTTGTAAAATTGTTAAAAAAAGTTGCAGAGAAATGTTTTTTGGCTGCTTCAGTGGGTTCCGACCTACTCGTATGGCATTGAGGATAGTTTCGCGCGGCCTTTCTTGGCATCGGGACTGCGCAGTGTAATCACAGCATTCGTGAGGGCCAGTGTTTTGAGGTCTCCAAGGGATACGTTTCTCGTGCTAAAACGTACAATAGTAGAGGGTCAATAGCTCTCTTTGCTGCCTTGGTCTGGCGCCATGAGAGACGTTCACAGGGTGCTTGCTTCCACGAAAGCGGTTTGGCTTTGTGTTCAACTCCGTCGTTCCAGTGATTCCCTGCAGGGCCATGAAGATAACCACGAAGTGGCTACAGTATCGACGGTCAACCAGCATCCCTCCTTCCGAGCCGCTCTAGACGGCTCAAAACTCCGGATGCATTGTCTGGCGGCGGGGGTGCTGTTGTGCCACAGACATTTTCCTCGTTCGGGAGCACGTCTCATGAGATCGAGCGCTGTTCCGACGAACTGTCTCCCCCCCCCTCCCAGCGCCGCCTTCCGTGCAGAAGAACCGTGCAGTTCCGGGGATAACGTCGCTTCCTCCGCCGAACCACCTTGCAGTTCCGGGTATGGCTACGTCTCCCCCTCCGAGCCCGAGAACTGGTCTGAGAGAATGGACCAAAGACGTTATTTAAGGCCGTGCCGGTCCCATGTTAGAGAATTTGCCCTAGCCGACGTTGTCGTGCTGGCCGGCTCTGTAAAAACGACAACCTGCTACAGTAAACGTTCCTTCTTGTTGCTTTCTTCAAAACGGATTGCCTCCCTGCTTCGCCTTCGGGCAAAGGCTTCGGCGAAATCCACTCGACGGCTCGCCAGTCTTCGCCACCGCTACCATCGCGACACAGCAAATTCCTATCAACAGTGAACCGCATAACTATCTATGCATTTTAAAGCATTTTCGGAGGACTATTTATTTCTGATTTCAAGCTCAGCGAGAATTTGTTCCGCGTATGCGCAATTATCAAGTAAAGCTAAAATAGAAGGTTTTAAGTGTGAATACACTTTATAAGCGACCCCAAACCATACACCGCCGTCGGCGGCGTCCGCAGTCTTCTCTCTATCTTTAAAAGCAAGAGGACTTGGCGGGCCGTAGCGCGACGCTCTACCGAATAAGCCACGGACGCGACCCTGATATCGATGTCAGTAACGCGCCTTATACCTTTAACGCCGCTGCGCGCGTCCTCCTCCCCCTTCTCTCGCTCCTCCACTCTCTTCGCTCGCTGCAGCTGCGCGTGCACCCCTCTCTCTCGCGCGCCCGCCTTCTCTCTCAGTCTCCCGTCGAGAGCGGGTCGTGCGATGGATGTCCCGGAGGCAACGCTACCATCAACAACGAATGCAGTAGAACCGAATGCCAGCACTGCACCCGTCGTTGGAGGTGACGGTACCGCGGTGGTTTCGCCGACGTTGGAAGACAAGGCGGCGCTGCGAAGGGCTCGTGAGACCGAACGTAAGTGGGCGAAGCGTGCAGCGGATGCCGAACTGCGTGCTCGCGAGGCCGAGTGCAAGCGGGCGAAGCGTGCAAAGGATGCCGAACTTCGCGCTCGCGAGGCCGAGGACAAGCGGGCGAAGCGTGCAGCGGATGGTGAACTGCGCGCTCGCGAGGCCGAGATGAGGCGTCAGCATCGAGCTGCGAACTCGGCCCAAGGAGCGGAACGACAACGCAAGCGTCAGGCGGAGAAGGGCGATGAAGGCCGGCGTCAAGACGCCGCTCGCAATCGTCAACGGCGAGTGGACGTTCCCGAAGCCGTTCGAGCCAGGGGGAGTAAAGTTAAAATCCGTTGGCATTCGCCAGTGAGTTAACGTAAACTCCCCCGTGTGATCAAATTGCGATTCCCAGGAACCACTCCACCATAAAGGCACCATAGTGTGATTAATAAATATAATAGTGAGAATTAATAAATACTCCTCATAGCATCACCCCGTGCATTCGCACTTAACCATGTTCACCCTCGGGGAAATGCTTGGGAGTTTTTTTTGATCAAACATGACACTTTCAAAACACCACATTTTAGGGATAAGATTAGAACACGGTTAGTAACAAGGACATTGCTTTTTTGATAGTTTTAATACAAAGTAAAAATGATTCAAGCAACAGACAACACAAATTGTTTAATCAATAGGTTTTCATACGTAGCAATCTCCGTGAAGTTCTCGTATAAAATGTTTCTGTGCACACAGATGGATACAATCGCTAGCTTTTTAATGGGGCATTTTGCCATCGTACATGTTTTCATAGAGTTTGATTTCATATGCAGTACTTGTTTTATTTTGCGAATGTAGGGCGTTACTAACAGGATTACGGAAAACCCTTAAACGTATACTCATTTTCAGACTTCTAGTACATTTTATACTTGAAGATGATAAAAAAATATTATTATCTGGCGCACTACAGATATGCTCAATGTTGATAACCGTAAAATATCCGAATAAAAAAAAACTCCAACGTATGAACGTTTTTGTGAATGACACGATCTAATCTCTGCCACAACCTTATTTTGCTTAGGTGAAAGCGTCATTCTCTAAGAGCAGCCAGATCAGCACAAAATTCCGTGGAGCAGGCTGTGCCGCAAGGTATTGCTCAAGACGACCCAGAAATGCAAATTGAAGAGAACTCTGTTTTTCTCGATGTCTATGACACGCTTTCAAGTGATTTAGAATTGCTAGAGACGCCAGCGATGCAATTACATTTGCCACTGGAGATGCGAAGCTCCCGCTTGAGTGGACACGCGAAGTCACGTTCCACTTTTGCGTTATACCGATTGCAAAAAAGGGATCAGCCACGTTTTTTAGCACTCTCGCATGTAAATTATCAAAGTCTGTTCTCGCCTTTCCCGGGTATAGATATAAATCAATCAGCTGTGGTGCATACCTGTGTATGGTGGGCCGGGGTGTACGACTATGTGTCACATGAGACTGGAGAAAAGTCTTTGACGATGTGCGCGACGGGAGTTTTATGTCATTCACGCCATGAATATAGGCAGTCTTATTCGTCAAAACAATTTTACCTTCCCATAATAACTTTGGTCTACCTTTGGGTGCACGTGAAAAAAAAACCCAGGTGATCGAAATTTCTGGAGCCCCCCACTATGGCGTCTCTCATAACCATATGGTGGTTTTGGGACGTTAAACCCCACATATCATTAACTTTCTTCTACCCTAAGTTAAGGAGGCGATCACAAGAGCCCCGACACGTTGGTGACTAGATAGATAGATAGATAGACAGATAGATATATAATCGATAAATAGATAGATAAATAAATAAAAGCCCAAAGTTCCTGCAGTTCGCTGACAAATGCTTCGAATTTAGAAAGGCTTTAGGAAGGCTGCTTTTCAAGTTCACGCAGTGCTGCACATTCCGCGCAGACCTGGCATTCTCGTTTTTTTAGGGGCCAAGCTCCTTACGTCGTGGGTCGTACGTCCTGTGTCGTCGTAGTAGCCACTTCTCGTTTAGTCCTTTGAATCTGCACTAGGTGGCGGTACTTGTACATGATGACCGTGGGTCTGGTTTCCTTTCGCAACAATATTCATACGTCTATGAAACTGTCGCTACTGCATAGCTTAAATGGCACCCAAAAAGGAGGAAGACGACAACGTGGTTGTTGTGGTTTACTTACTCGAGTGTCCCCCCACCCTGTTGGCGTGCATGACTGTGCGCTCTTTAAGGCGTTAGCAAGACCCGCTGTCGATGAATAAATCTACCCCATAACAACTTTTGGTGGAAGGTGCGGGGTCTTCACCCGGCTCTGGAACACCACAACCCGGCTCTGGAACTCCGCAGTGGACGCCAGCTTTGTCCAGCCGCGATGCCTGAAACCGGCACTCAGGCCTCGCTATCCGCGCCGGCTCCATTACCTGTGAATCCCCCCCCCCCCATCTTCTTGACCCTGGCACGTTTTCCGGGACGGACAGCACGGACGTTGAAGATTGGCTCGCATTATTCGAGCACGTCAGCAAGCACTAGAGGTGGGACGAGACGCTTATGCTGGCAGATATTCTATTCTACCTACGGGGTACGGCACGTGCCTGGTATGAGACGCGTGAAGAAGAATTAACCAGCTGGGACATATGCAAACAAAAGCTTCGCGACTTTTGCGGTTGGTGCCGTTGCTCGTCAGATGGCAGCCAGGCAGGAACTCGCGTCGCGGGTTCAATCATCGACGAAGTCGTACGTCACGTACATCTAAGACGTACTGGCACTGTGCCGGAAGACTGACAAAGACATGTCCGAGGCGGACAAGATCAGCAACGCGTTGAAAGGCATTGCTGACGATGCTTTCAACATACTAATGGGAAAAAACTGTAGCCCTGTCGGCTCCATCATATCTGAATGCCGACGATTTGAACAGGCTAAAAGCAGGCGAATAACCTACCACTTCACAACATTACCAAACACCGCAGCGACTTCGTCTTGCGAAGATTCTGCAACGCCCCGCTCACTTGCGCCTCCTGCCAATATCGCAAGGATTGCTCGCCAGGAGCTGGAGGCCACGGCACCCGCTTCCTATCAGCGCTCTGTGCAAGACAACTGGGCAACAGTCTCGCTTATTCAAGCCGTCGTATGTCAGGAGTTTGCAAACCGGGGCGTCCAGGTTCCCCAGCCCACCAGGCACATGCTGCAGCCCATGGGTACTCCCGTACACAATGCTGACGACCACTTTGCTCCATTTATCGCTGCGGCAGCTTCTACTTCCTCGGTTTTCACCACGCTACCGAAATCCATCCGAGTGGCGCACGCACGATGATCGACCCATCTGCTTTTCTTGCTTTCGAGTTCAACACATCTCCCGCCATTGCCACAACAGGTGGTATTTCCGGTTAAGCTTTCCTTTTGTCGACCGCCGTCAGGACCGTGGACACTATTCGCAACCCGCTCTTCCGGATGACCATCTTCAGGACCCTTCACTTCGCCGTTCATCTCCACGCACCGAACCGTCCTACGATGACGTCGTCGCCCAAAGATACTGGTCTAGCCGCTCGCCGTCACCTCAGGGTCGGCCACCACACTTCCCTCAACGAGGCCGCTCTCCGTCATCGGCTTATTCTGGTCATCCCCCGGGAAACTGACGAGGGCAGCTCCTGAAAGTGGCGCTGCGTTGACGACTCGGAAGGAAAACCCTCAACCGGCTGCAAATTCAAGACGCAATTTACTTCAATTGTTCCTTGATGGCCTTGACGTTACTGCTCTAATTGACACTGGTGCCCAAGTATCTTTTATAAGTTCTACACTTCAATCTCGTCTGAAAAAGGTTCTCACACCTGCTATGTTTTCTACTGTTCGAGTGGCCAACGGAAGTCGAACATCGGTGCTTGACATGTGCACTGCCCGCGTTAGTGTTGCAGGCCACCACACTTTCGTTTTCTTCGCAGTTCTCGATGCTTGCCCACACGACGTCATCCTTAGAATTCATTTCCCAACCGCCCACTCCACCCTCATTGATTGTTCTACCGGTATCTTAAGGCTCGAATTGACTTTGTGCACCGATTTCACTCCTCCAGATCGCACTCGGCTACGATCCGTGGAGATATGGCTACCGCCCCAGGCTGCTATGTACATTCCTATGTCGCCCTTTCCGTCCGTTCCTGATGGAGACTATCCGGTGGCTCCCCTCATTGATTTGACCTTTACGCACCACATCGCACTATTACATACTATAATGGTTGTTGCCAACAACACGACGCTACTTCCTGTGCTGAACTGCTCTACGTCGACCCAAGTTCTTCCCCAAGGCATCACTTCAGCTGATCTTTCCACCCTGGATGAATGTTCGGTCTGTTCTTTCACCCCTGACACTAAGACCACGGCGAAACCTGTCATCACTCTGCAATATAAGGCGTTCCTCGACAAAATGTTATACGGTGACCTCTTACCTTCCCAAGTTCCAGCGCACGTGCCGGGTGTTCTATTTTCTTACCTGGATATCTTTGACGTCGTCGACCATCCTCTGGGCCGCACAAGTGCCGTAGCCTACCGCATCGACACCGGCGACGCCAGTCCATCCCACAAACGCCCTTACCGCGTGTCACATGCAGAGTGCCAAGTTATACAGACGGAGGTCAAGAAATTGTTCAGCAAAGACGTCATTGAGCCTTCATAGAGTCCATTGGCATCCCCTGTGGTCTTAGTTAAAAAGAAGGACAACACCTGGTGCTTTTGCGTCGACTATCGCCACCTTAATCGGATCACCAAGAAGGGCGTTTATCCTCTACCCCGAATTGATGATGCGCTCGACTGCCTCCACAGCGCCAACTATTTCTCGTCCATTGACCTTCGATCCGGATGCTGGCTAATTTTGGTCGACGACCGTGACCGCGAGAAAACAGCATTCATCACACTCGATGGCCTTTACCAATTCAAGGTCATGCCTTTTGGGTTATGCAATACCCCGGCTACTTTTGAACGTATGATGGACTCTCTTCTCCACGGTTTCAAATGGTCGACAGAAAATAGCGCAAAGAAACGGGGACACAAGACGAGGACACACGGCTATTTTCTGTCGTCACAATGCACCAACAAGCCCAAATTTCGACAGTGTTTCAAATGGTCGACCTGCCTTTGCTATCTGGACAATGTAATCGTTTTCTCGCCCTCCTTCGAAAGCCACCTGTCCCGTCTTTCGGCAATTCTTGGCGTTTTTCGTGGCGCTGGTCTCCAATTGAATTCGTCGAAATGCGCATTTGGACGCCGGCAGATGAAACTACTCGGCCACAAGCTTTTTGACGCCACTGGTGTTCAAACCCGACCGTGACAAAGACCGTGCAGTGCGAGAATTCCCGGTTCCGCGTTCCACACAAGAAGTTCGCAGTTTTATTGGGCTCTGCTCATACTTCCACTGCTTTGTCTTCAACTTCGCGGATCGCTAGGCCCCTCATGGATTTCCTCAAAAAGAATGTGCCCTTTTCTTGGGGGAAGAACCAAGAACATTCCTTCACGTCGCTGATTACCGCCCTCACATCACCACCTGTGTTGGCTCATTTTGATCCAGCTGCTTCGAACAGAGCTTCGTACCGATGCAAGCGGCTGGTGCCATTGGTGCTATGCTCGCTCAGATACAGATCGACACCAACCGTGTGATAGCCTACGCTAGTCGCCTTCTGTCGCAAGCGAAAAAAGATATTCCATCACTTAGCGGGAATGCTTAGTCCTCGTTTAGGTCATTGCGAAATTCTGTCCGTACTTATGCGGACGTCCGTTCGCAGTCATTACAGACCATCATGCGCTTTGCTGGCTGTCGACGCTTAAAAAACCTTAGGAAGACTCGGCCGATGGGCACTTCGATTACAGAGGTGCACGTTCTCGGTTGTGTACAAATCTGGAAAGCTGCAAAGCGATGCTTACTGCTTATCCCGGCACCCTGTTGATCCACCTATCTCCACCGATTTAGATTCCGATGCCTGCGATTTAGCCATCACTGACTTTCTGAACGTGGCCGACGAGCAGCGCCGAGATCCATCGCTGCTCACCTATCATTGACCGCCTTCAACCGCGTCCTACTGATTCTTCCCTTAGTAGATTCCTGCTCGAAGACAACGTTTTGTACCGCCACAACTTACACCCCGCCGGCGTGGAACTTTCACTCGTCGTACCACATTACCTGCGAAAGGATGTTCTGCGACGATTTCACGACGCTCCAACTTCTGGACATGTAGGCGCCTCCAGAACTTACGACCGCGTTCGACGACGAGTATTCTGGAAGGGCCTTTACTGCTCCGTTCGCTGTTACGTAGCATCTTGCGACCTCTGCCAGCGACGAAAAAGACCCACGACTCCCCCTGCCGGTCTTCTTCAACCTATTGAAGTTCCAGCCGAGCCGTTTTATCGAGTGGGGTTGGACTTGCTAGGTCCCTTTCCTACTTCCACAATTGAAAATGAATGGATCGCACACTCTAAGCCGAAAAGAACAAAAGTGGGGTATGCCATCGGTCATTTAGGGGACTAAGTGCGCTGCCACAGATTTTGAACCAATTTCGGACTAACTGCGGGAGCAACTGCAAGGGTTCAACTGTTGCCCCCAAGCACTTACTCCACTTGGTATAAATGTAGGTCCCAGTAGAGTGCTTGGGTGGGACTAACAGTTGAACCATCCGAACGAATTGCAAAAACTAAAAAATGGGGACACTGCATTTGTGGAGTATATTTATATTTAATCCAATTTGATCAGCACTAAAGGGCACAGTATATTGGTCATGTAAGAAATACACACACATATATTCGTACGTACTATTCTTTGTGTTTAGAAAAAGCGGTTAACGATTTAGAGTGATTGCGGACAACCCCTAAAACAACATTTTTTTATTACACCGCAAACACTGACCGCCCGCGCTAAACTAAAGAGAACAAACTATCGGATATATATATTACAGTATTTTGACCTCCCATGTAGTGCCAGCGAGCGACTTTTACTTGGCTTAAAAAATCCTTAAACATTGACACCGTAACGTGAAAATTCACATGGGCTACTTCGTAGCACCGAAGCGCACCGATCTTTAAATATGGATCCATCTAATCTTCTACATCCCTCCCGCTAGATAATACGAATTATCAGCTGGCATTCGATAATGCCGACCGAACCAGTGTTTGCAATGCTGGTGCACAAGGTCGCAAACACAAACATAGCAGCGGCGCTTATGCGGGAAAGCCGGCGAAGCAGCCAGGTGCCCCGCCGATACCGTGTCGGCTTGCCGACGGCTTCGCTAGGCTTACGTCGAGTACGGCTAAACGACCACCGGTGATCCCAACATGCGGCTCGCGTGGAATTTTCGTCGTTGTTATTTTATAGCCACAAATGAGCAACAGGTAAGTGTCCCATGTTCGCGGTGTCTTATGGAGTGATGTAGATATCGGTATACTTACAGTGACGAGACCGTTCGGAAGCACGGTTCTTTCATCGTGCTGGTAAGTCGCTCACTGTGTACCGGCCGCACGATTAGTCGTATCTGTGATCGCGTACACGCTGGATTTTCGATAACAATTGTCGCATGGAGAAAAAGGCATAAGTTTGTCTGAGCTTTATTGCAGGGGACTATATTTTCTGTTAAAGAAATTATACGCGACATTTACTTCGCGTGTGTTGGCAATGCACTCACACCGGTAGCCAGCAATCGATACCGATGACGTACGAACCCTACTTTTCTATATATCGCTTTGAAGTTGAGGTCGATGTGTAGGTACACGACCACTGACGAACAGCTTACTTTTGTTAGCGTTGTCAGTGTTCTTCGTAGTTCAAACTAGTTCAGCACATTGAAGCGAGTTATCCGCATTGCCCGTGTTCGGCAACTTTCACTTGGTTTCAGCCCACCCGTGCCGGCACGGTGGAAACGCGAGGGCGCTTGCTGTGTGCACTGACTGCGTGTTGTACTACTTGCCTCTCATAACATCTATTCATTTCATAGTGCTTCGCTTTCACATTGGCGTATAGCCTATATAACTTGCTTTCATGATCGCCGACCACGCCGAGCATTGCAATACAGCATCGACAGGAGGCGATCGCGGCGCAGTTGCCCTCCCCGTTGGTCCCTTCATTGCCGGGCGTTTGCGCACGACACGCACTGTCACGCATACAGTCCCTGTTGGACGAACCGTTCGTCTATTGGTTTAACGACTGCAGTTAGTCCAACGTTGCCGAATTTCGGCTTGATTGCAGTGACCACAGGTTATGCCACTCGGTATGCAATCACTCGCGCGCTCTACCAACCAGCTGCGCAGCTGACGTTGCCGACTTCCTGCTCTACGACACTATTCTCCAGCATGGCGCTCCATCTCATCTGCTCACAGACCGTGGTCGCTACTTTCTATCTTGTGCGGTTGATGATATACTTCGATCTTGTGCTACTCGTCACAACTTCACTACATGTTACCACCCTCAGACTAACGGCCTTACGGAGCGCCTAAACCGCACATTGACAGACACGCTTTCCATGTACGTATCTGCCGACCACACTGATTGGGACATAGCTCTGCCGTTCGTCACCTTCGCCTATAACTCGTCGCGTCATGAAACAGTGGGCTACTTCCCATTTTATCTACTATTCGGACGTCATCCCTTACTGCCATTCGACACAATGCTTTCATCAGACCACCCATCCTCCACTTCGTACGCTCAGGATGCCATTACCCGTGCCCTCACGGCACGCGCGGTATCCCGCGCTCAGTTATCGTCGTCGCAGACAGCACAAAAGTCTCTTTACGACCGTCGACATAGGAATTCCGGTTTTTCTGCGGGATATCTTGTGCTCCTGTGGCTCCCGTCTTGACGTGTTGGCCTCTGCGAGAAACTACTATCGCGATACGCTGGGCCCTACCGAGTCCTTCGTAAGGTCACACCTGTGACTTACGAGATTGCTGCGACCACAAACTCATCAGCTGTTGCACCCAGAAAGGAAGTAGTCCACGTTTCCCGTCTCAAGCCCTACAATGCTGACTCTCTCATTTAACAGGCACCGAGACAGTGCTTTGCCGGCCGGGGTGATGATACATGTGTGAAACTCTCGCTATACGACACAGCTTAAATGACACCCAAAATGAGGAAGACGACAACGTGGCTGTTGTGGGTTACTCTCTGGAGTGTCCCCCCCGGTTGGCCTGCATGACTGCGCTTTATAAGGCGTTAGCAAGACCCGCTGTCAGTGAATAAATCTTCCCCGTAACAATATGATAAAAAGATGCGAAATGGCGGTACCTGGAGTGTTCACTAGATGGACGTACGGGCGGGCAGACAAACGGACGCATGGATGGCGGTACCTGGAGTGTTCACTAGATGGACGTACGGGCGGGCAGACAAACGGACGCATGGACGGAGAGACGCTTCGCCCCATTCATTATCATTCACTCCGTGGATATGCTGTGATTCTTTTTTACCAGTTTGCGATTCTTTTAACATCAAACTTGGGTGGCCAAAGACATATGCGTACACAAGGTTTTCCATAAAAAGGCGCCAAGTTTCGCCTCAGTTTGCGAGCCCCTCCGCTTTTATTTTTCCCGTTGGTCGAGTTTCAAAGAAAATGGGCACCATAATGAAAGCTAATGTGAGTGTCCAAATGAAGCGGCAATGTGCTTCTCACAAAGGCCAGCCATTGGTCCTCTGCGTACAGTGTAAACATGGTGAGATGTGCTTGGTTGTCATCATTGGCAAAAGAGGGAAAAAAACTCCCAAGCATTTCCCCGAGGGTAAACATGGTTAAGTGTGAGTGCACGGGGTGGTGCTATGAGGGGGAGTAAAGTTAAAATCCGTTGGCATTCGCCAGTGAGTTAACGTAAACTCTCCCGTGTTCCCGTGGTTCCTGGGAATCGCGGGAAATCTTGGCAAGTTTACGCATATATGCGAGAGTAAATTCGCACTATAATTATGTTTATGTCCGCGGCCCGCTTCGCCCGCTTGCGCTCGGCATCACGGGCCTTTCGCCGCACTGCCTCGTCTTCAACCGGCGCGACATCTTCAACGACGCGTGCAATGCTCGCATTCGATTGCGTTGTACTCGTTGTTGGAGGTATCGCAGTCGAGGTTGATGCCTCCGACGGATCCATACCTATGACGACTTGCCGATCTCGAGCAAGTCGTGGCTGGCGCGCGCAGCCACGGAGCGGAGGGCGGAGCGCGCGCAATCACGTGGTCTGTGACGTCGCTGCGCCGTTGCTACAGACGCTCCTCCCCGCTCTTCGCGCCGTTGCTAGGGAAGAGAAGGCGCACCGCGGATGGCGGATTCATGGTCGCTTAAAAAGTGCATTCGCACTTAAAAAAAGCGTAGCCATAACTTTGAGGATTAAAATATGACTTGAATAGTTCCCGAGTAAATACATGGCGCAGAATCGGCGCAACCTTTTAGGTGATATTGAGGGAAGATGGGGCGTTACTTCCCCTTCCTATGCGTCCGCTCACTTAGAATCATGACCAGGAGAACTAAAGATTGAGAAGTCAACACTACAGCTTCTTCGGGACAAGCAGTAAAACACTGACAATGGGTACTGATACAGTATTGTCTGTATTATGAACAAAGCTATTGTAGCGCGAGATACTATACATACAATTTACTGATGCGCATGGGGTTCTTCCTCTGCAACAATCACAAGGTTCGCGCCGTGAGCGAACAGAATGATGGCCTGCCCATCATCGCACTAGACGGGCAGTTAAAGGCACGGGCGAAGTCCGGCACGTAGATGAATGGAATGACCCAGCGGTGCACGTCACTCGGCGTTCGGTCCTCTCGAGGACAGCGCCGTATTGCCGCGAACAGGTAGAATAGTTGCGCGTGAGACATGTACAACGTGCTCCAAGCCAACTTCTTGATGTGCCAGTCCGTAGTCTGAAAAAAAGCTCCGAGCACAGACGCCAGTCCGAGCGACGAGGCGACTACATCACTGTTTATTATCTGCTCCTGGCCGAAAAGTTGGTAGTGGTCAAGGAAGCACTTGCGCAGAAGGTAAATGTTCGATGTCGTGTTCTCATTCCATCTCTCATCAAAAAGAATGAGCTTCCAGACTGCATCGGCCAGGCTGTGGCCCAGGGCGGCCATGTTTAGCATGAAAGATCGAGGCGTCGACGCGTTCTCAACGACGTCGTACAAACGTGCTGCGATGTACACGTCCCCATTGTTTATTATTTTCACGCTAGCGTTAATGAACGGTGGCTCCACACGATGGCCAGCTCCGGCGACTCTCGAGGCGTGGATGTATTTGTTCATGCGGAGAACATTCTCGGCAAATTCACCAACCGCGCGTGGGACTTGGAGGGGACGCCACCTGCGCCCTTCCGTGGTTACTGTCATGACGTTAAGACCGTTGATCAGGCTTCGCAGCTGCGCCACATCATCGTCGTCGAAGAGCGAACTTGACTGGGCGTCTCGAAGCACGGCTTGCTTGACGGCGGTAAACGTGGCGGTTACCTGATCGTCCACTCGACGCTGCGTTGTCACCTCGTTCCTCAGTCGCTGCCACAAATCGCCTTCGCCGTACCGGACCTTCCCCATGCAGTGGTCGAATCCGGCCATGTACGATGGCTTCGTTTGGGGAAGGAAGGCGGAAGTGGCCGAGGAGACACTGTGCCACAACAGGTACGCCGCCTTGGGACCGCAGTTCCCCTCCATCGCGAAGGCGTCGTGGATGGCACGCACCTGAAGCAACCCGAGGACCTGTATTACAGTCGAATTGGTGACAGTCCAACTGACTGCGCTCATGACAGTTTTGATGTCACGTGCGTCCCACAGTTGTGTGCTGATGGTCTCGGTCGCATTCACCAACGCGTACGTAGTATTCTGCATAGTAGCCGGAAATTGTCGGCAAAGGTCTGCCATGAACTTCTTGGTACTCCAGATGTTCGTGGAGGGGTTTATGGCTCTTTTAACAGCGTTCACGGACGCGTTGAGGTTGTCGGCGGATGCGAGGCTCACCTCGCATTTTGCCCGGACTTGGAGGCTCAGCGTGGAGTCCCATGGGTTGTAAGTGATCTCCAGAAGAGATGGAATCATATACCGCACCGACATCTCAATCATAAACTGGAAGCTATTCCTGCTGTTGGGATGCCTGAGCACATCCTGCGCCACGCGGACGATGCTCTTGGCCATCTGCGAAACGAAACCGTCTTGTCTGCCTATGCTGGCCACGCAAGAGCGAAAGTAGCCGATCAGGAATCCGGCGACCTCTCCACCCTTGCCATGGTCTGTGGGAGGGACGCCCGTGGCCACGAATCTTTCGAGACTCGAGTCCATCGTGGTTTCCGTCTCGAAATGGGAGTAGACGGTGTTGGAACACACGTAGTCGAAGAAGTTGTCGCACGGCTCGAGAGTCGAGTTGACGTAGCGGACGAGCTCCTTCACTTTGTCCGGACAGCAGAAGCTCGAATCGTCGGTCTGCGAGGCCAGCCGCTGCTCCGCAGACCTCGACTCCGATCTGAGCGCGAGCGAGCCCAGGATCACGGCTGTGGTGACGACTACGGCGACGGCTATCGCGACGTCGTCGTAGACGGAGCAAGGGTCCGCACTGGACTCTCCGTCGTGAACGCCAGGGTCGCGGACGTTCTCCATGATTGTTTCTTCTTCTTCGTCATATCACGCGCACCCATATTGGTGATGATGGCTATAATTAACGAGCCTCATACACTCGACTGACACTGCAACACGTGTAATGAGTCGAGAATAGTGTTTTAGACATCATGATATTAAACAAATTATTTTTGTGCCTCCTTACATCACCAGTTGCTCTTCTAGTTGTGCGTCGGTACTGCTGCTGCGTCTTCTACTACTACTACTGTTACTACTACTACGACTACTACTACTACCACCATACTACTGATGATGATATGTGGGGTTCAACGTCCCAAAGCCACCATATGATTATGAGAGACGCCGTAGTGGAGGGCTCCGAAAATTTTTACCACCTGGGGTTCTTTAATGGTCACCTAAATCTAAGCACATGGGCCTACAGCATTTTGGTATCCATCGGAAATGCAGCCGCCGCAGCCGGGATTCGATCCCGCGATCTGCAGGTCAGCAGCCGAGTACCTTAGCAACTAGACCACCGCGGCGGGACCTACTCCTATACTACTACTACTGTTAATAATTAATAATGGTAATGATAATGATATCTGCTATTTCGCGTGCCGATCTACGATGAGGCCCTCCGTTGTGGAAGACTCGGAAAATTATGTCCACCTGGTGAATTGACACTGCGGAGTTCACGGACCTCAATAATTTCCCCTCCATTGAAACACAACCGCCGTGAACGGGATTGAAGCCGCGGCAATGAATGAGAAAAGGGGTTGTGGGCACCGGCACTGAATGGGCAACGCCGCACGTGGAATATAATGAAATGGAACGGAATAATTTTATTTGGGATTTCCGGGGTGTGCAGCTGTCCGCTCCCTCGTGGGGAGAGATCGCGACTGGCCGCTCTGCCCTTTTGCTTGCACTTCGGACTGCCCATAATTATTTTTTCAATATCCTCGCTGTCTAGGAGTGCATATAATTCAGGTGACGTAACGTCTTCGTTACCCCAAAACACGGGGCGCCACTAGAGGATGTGCTCTAACATGACAGGGTCTAAGCAAAGCGCGCAGTGCAACAGCGGGTGGCTAGGATATGCCCCAACCTGCAAGAGTCTGAGCGTCAAAACACCCGAGGCCTGTATACGGTGCACCGGCGCATACTTCCACCTCGCCTGGTAAGGTTTCTCGGTGAGTTCGCGCTGACAGGGTGGTTGTCCATCTGGCCTAGGACAGCTGGAAGGGCTGGTCTTCGAACCAAACAGTTGATGCAGTACGTAGTTCTTAGCAGAGGTAATGAGGACGAGCCACGCGACCTCAGGAGGCAAGATTTTCTTTTGGCCTGAGGGCTATGCCAACGCAGTAAGCTGACGTCGCTTTTTCGAAGAACCACATATACCGCAAATCACTCGGTGATCATGAGCTGACCGGTGGTCTTGTGCCACAAGCCCCGCCGCGGTGGTCTAGTGGCTAAGGTACTCGGCTGCTGACCCGTAGGTCGCGGGTTCGATTCCCGGCTGCGGCGGCTGCATTTCCGATGGAGGCGGAAATGTTGTAGGCCCGTGTACTCAGATTTGGGTGCACGTTAAAGAACCCCAGGTATTCAAAATTTCCGGAGCCCTCCACTACGGCGTCTCTCATAATCAAATGGTGGTTTTGGGACGTTAAACCCCACAAATCAATCAATGGTCTTGTGCCACAAACACTCGGCTGGAACGGCTCAGGGTGGTAGTAGGCGTCAGACCTTACTATCTATGTGCGGTTGCGGTGGTCTTTGTACGTGCATTTTTGTGGTAAGAATGGTGCAATGGGCCAGTCGGGACTTTCTCCTTCTAGTCAGGGTACTGAACGTGGATTCGGTGGCTTTAAGTCGTGCTTCCATTGCTGCCTACAACAAAAAAAATCCACTGGCCTTCGTTGTCCTAGTTTCTGGTATGGCTGTTGTTCCGTTTTTACTTGGGCTCAACTTGGCTAATGGGTTTTGTTCTGTATGGCTGGTAGGCTGTCGAGCTGCAGACTGATGTGCCACCTTGCATTACTCACTGAGTTATGATTTTTAAGTGCCCTATTTTGCAAGTGGAAGGGTTACAAAACTGCAGTATTTCGTTCAAGCAAGATGAAAAAAAAACGTACACACACAACACAAAAACCACCACCACCACCACCACCACCACCAACAACAAAAACATGACATATCCACGAACTGAATGAATATGAATGGGCGAAGCAGTGTTACCGTAGTTGACACTTGCGACGTGCTGCTTTAACACAAAAAAGAACACACGATAACCACAGGTAGAGTAAAGCACTAGCACGAACTAACAGCTGTTTATTTGATGGAAACCTGACACATATATAGAGCGTGAAAGAAAGGAAGCGTGAGCCTGGTTTTCGTGTGTTTTTCTTCGTGTTAAAACAGCACGTCGCGATTGTCAAGTATACCTACAACCAACAAGCCCCTACACTGGCCCTCCTCATATGGGTTACCGTAAAGCACCCGTGTCATTGATAACTCGCGCATGACAATCAGTGACAAAGTGGTGCACAGTTATTTGCAATGCTTATTGGTCATAACTGATATGTTGTGTTGAGTGGTCAATTTCCTTTTTCATACATTCTTGCTGCTTTGTGGTGCCGAACAGACGAGGTCTATATGCACGCTCTCCTGGTTATTAGTTGTTTCCATTCATACAAAATGCATCGTAGAGCACATTGAGACGTCATCTGCTGCACAATCCCGTCGTTGTCTGTGATCATCATCTTCATCATCTTTTTAGCCATCAGCGTCATCGTAATGGTCATGACGTGTAGTTTGTACCTTGCATGATCTGTGCCGTGGTGGCAGAAAGAGAATGTGTAGTCTCTGGAACGCGCTTGTTCTTTATCGTCATCAGCATCAACGTCACTGTCAGCGGAGGCTAACGCAAACGCCAACGCCAACGGAGAAGCCTCGGGCATGAGGAGCTTCACCCCTAAAAGTTTTATGGGCGAAGCTCCTTAACAGTGGGTCGTGCGTTCGCGATGTATGTAGCAGCATGGCGTCGTCATCGTCGTCGTCGCCGTCGTAGTAGTAGTAGTATGTAGCGACCTCAAAATGTCTGCTGGATGGCGGTACGTCTATACGATGAATATATGATGAAAAGATGCGATATGGCGGTACTTGGAGTGTTCATAATATAGATGGATGGACGGAATGGACAGATGAGCAGACGAATGGATGGATGGATGCACAAACGGACGGATGGACGCACGTACGGACGACACGGACGGACAGAAGCAAGAACAAACGTACGGAAGCGCGGACGGACTGATGGATGCTTCGCCCGACTCATCATTCAGTCCATGGATATGCTGTTTTTTTTTCTTGATCCTTGCGTCATAGGAATCGATAACACGAAAGTGAACCATGTCGTCACAGTAGCAGTTGTTTTTGTATATTAATTAGGGCTGTGCCAAAAGCGAAGCTTAGAACCGAATCGAACCAAATAGAGATCATAACGAGTTGAATACGAATACATATTAAACACTATTCGAATAGTTATCGAATTGTTGGGATATTATCTAAAAACTAGTCTAGAATAATACGTCTATTTCAAGCAAATGTTCACAAGCATTAACTAAGTAACAATACCGTAACATTCACGACCAAATGGTGCCACAAGGGTGTAAAATGAGGAGAGCTTGTTAAGAGTGCACAGTGACTTCAGGTAATGCACATGGCTGCTGCTATTGCCACCGCACTCGCAGCTCAAGAAACATTAAATAAAATGCGGAGAATGTGACTGTTTAGAGGTCACGTAACTCTCGCACTCCAGCACTGCTATACTGGGCCTAATCCACGTTTCAGATGAGAGCACTACAAACTGCCCCTAGCTGCTCTCGGCGCCGCGAAAGCGTTCTCGCTGTACCACTGGATGGCAGTGCTCCTGCTCCTGTGCGACCACTCGAACACGTCAGCTCTGAAGAGAGCACTTTCAGGGGGCTTATGAGCGCTCCTCTTTTCCCAGTTGAATTCGCCGTTAAGAAGTTAAAAAAAAAGAGCGACCACCGATAACGATGCTCTCTAATAAACCATTAGAGCTACGCAAGATGGGATCGTCAACAGCGCTGAGCCGTTCGTTCAACCCAGGAAAGTTACCCCAGAAATTATCTAGGATAGTTCGAGGTTTACTATATCTCTACCAATGTTTGAAGTCGGGGCAAGAGTTTTGCGGACACAAGTGTTGATGTCGGCGCCGGCGTGGGCATCGTTGGTTGTGATCGAGAAATCGCCATCTTGTCCGCAACCGGAAAATCACGAACAATACAAATAAAATAAATAAAAATTCCCTATTCCAGTGAGGTTTGAAGCCAGGCCGTCTGCTTTGCATGAAGGTGTTCTACCGCAAAGCCGTGAGGTTTTTTCTATCGTTCATGGTATTTATTGAACTTAGAAATGGCAGTGTAATGCAACAGAGTTGAACTGAAATGTTCCTCCTGCTATTGCGACACAATGACGAGCATGCAACGTTTGAAAAAATCACCATCTCTAGAACGAATACACAAAGTAACGGTTTTCTCCAAATGTTCTCTATACCAGTAAGGATGCCTCGCCAACGCAATTACACCCTTCTAGCTGAAACTCAATTCTCTCGTATCCATCGCCTAATGAAGTTACCATTAGAATAAAGCGGGCTGTTGAAGAAACTTGAAAAAGAAATAATAAACGGTATGCGAATGTCATGTTCTGGACGCAGTCTCCTTGACACATCGTATATTCCGCGGCAGAATCGTAGAATCGCGCCAGGCATCAAAAGACGTGAATTGAGCTAAGTGCTTTAACGGCCCTTTAACAAATGGTTTAAAGGTCCACCCATTACAAAGCGTCCCGACGTACTTAATCATCAGCAGCAGAACCATCAACAAAATGAACGGCTGAGTATAGTTGGCGTGTTGCCCTGTAGCGGGGCGCTTCGCCGATTCGCAATATTAACTAAGGCGCAGTGGGCACATAAAAACAGGGCTTGCAATAGGCATTCGATGATAATGAAAACGGCCGATGTTACGCGCACGGAATGGTTGAGGCATGCGCGGAGAACTGAAGCAGGACAGCAGTTCACAAGGCAATGCACACGTGGCCCGATTACCGCTATCGCGACCTACTCTTGTAGGCGAAACCCAAGCGTTCTCCACATTTTCCTGAAGCTATATCGTCTGATATTAATTGGCTAAGAATACATTTTATGAATTTCCGTACTCAATATTGTGTGCTTTACAGCGGGCATCGAGACTGTTCTTACTGAGTATAGGTGGACGTTGTATGTGCGCGCAGTAAACGTGCACGAGAGACATTGATTCTCAGATTTATCGCCATTTTCTTAACGGGAGTCACGACATCGGCGACGTGGGCGGCTGGTAGGAGAGGCTGGCGCAGGCGAACAGCGCCACCGACATGGTCTTCAGCAGCACCAGCAGGGTGGCCATGTTGCGGCTCAGCGCTGCGTTGTTGTAGATGGCGCAGTTGCCGGACTCGTTGGCCTCGCCGTTGAACACGGAAGACCAGATCTCGCACGCCATGTCCACCGTCTTTCCGAAGATGAGCGGCGCCGGGATGGTGCCTGCGGTTGGCGGAAAGAAGGTGAATTTTCCGCTTCGAATTTACAGTGCAATGCTCTCACAATGTTTTTATTTATTTGTTTATTTTATTCATACTGTTAGCTAGAAGGCCGATACAGGGTGGAGTAGTGAAATGCACTTCACACATCGTTCAAAGACACACGCACTACGCAGTGAAATCAGGACAGACATTACATCTGGCAGGTTTAAACAAAACTAAACCATACAGGCCATAGAAATCGTAATGCAAACGAAAACCGAATCTAACTGAAAGTACAACGTGGAAAAGTATTCAAGTTTTGGACATTATATTAACCAACATTGAGCGGAGAGCAACACAATCGCATACACAATACACTCAATATATACACTGTTCCACATGCTTCAAATTATAATGATCAAAATCAGGAACTTTTTTATCACTACGTATAACTATTTGAACTCGTGTGAAAGTATACAAGCCGCTTATAACTGGGGAAAAAAGGAAGGTAATAACGCTTATATGTGGTTACGTAGAAGAATAGTAGACCAGTACCATTTTTTCAAATTCTTCTGAACAGTTAGTTTTAGTTGTACTGTGCGGTAGCACGCTCCACCTTTCAAACGTGGGGATTGAACGAAGCTTTACTTGAGTTCAATGGAGCTTTACTTGAGCGCAAATGAAGAAAGCCTACAGAAAAAAGAGAAAAAAAAAGCTAATGTGAAATAGAAATAACTATGTTGCAGCTGGTTTACCACCAGCTGCAAAAAAGGCGAGGCGCTCAAAGGAGATTTCAGCCCATTTTTACGTCATGCTGGTGCGTTTATTGCGAATTTATGCTTATTGAGGGAGTCGTGTAGAATGCAATATCATTTGGCTGTGCCTTGTTCTTTGAACTATAGTGGCTACGATTTGATTTACTGTGTACATGATGTCGTGAAACTTCTCTGGCGCAACACTGCGCTGTTCAGAAAATGTCTTCAGTTTTTTGAAGCGCATCAGTGGGACTACGCGAAACATCCGCCTTTTTTTGGCACAGACGCTTGCGTTTTTCGTGACAACCAGTACTGCATTGTGGGCCTCAGTTGGCAGCTGTTGCAAAAGCCGTGATTGTTGTTGTTGCTAAGGCCATGGCACCCGTTGCTAAGGTGAAGACTCCGGCTGCCCTCAAAAATTTATGGGTTGCCATTTGGAGTCGACGTTGTGTGACGTGGGGACGAATCACGTAAATTGATATTGCGGCCTCGGTGATTAGGTTATGGAGCTGATGATAGAGCTGATAGATTAGGTCATGAAGCTGTTAGTGGAGCTGATGAAGGCCGCACTAAACTACACTGCAAAACATGAGGGCGTTGTTAAGTGAACTCCGTTTTCTTTGGTTTGTCCTTCCTCTTGATTGTCAGATACTGCTCAAGTATATATTGCGCGGTTCCAGCAAATAAATCTTGTTGTAAGTCAGTGCCGCCGTCTGTCTCCTTCTTTTCTTGTCCCTCGTTATTGGCGCTATTTTTATGTGATTAATGAGGGCGTGATTGTTTAACGATCGCCATGGATGTAGGAAACATGGGATGGTTGCCACGTATGTTCGTAGAACAAATACGTCGTACACACTAAATTTAGTTCAACAGAAGTTAGCGTTGGGGTGAAAGTGGTTGCCGTAGGGGAGTGCTAAAATTTAGGACAACCGGATGGATAATAGAAGGAACGATTGCAGAAGTGGTATTTTACGGTATAATGAAGTGGCAAAATAGTATATATGGTTTGATCACTATACCGATTATCGTTAAATTTGGGTTGAAAAAAAAAACAAGAAAGATGATACCCACATGTTTGACCATGCTGTAGGTGTAGTTACGATAAGTGAGCCGGTTCAAACAATACAAGTTATGTAAAGAGCATAGATAATTTGACTAAAAGCTATGCAAACAACAGTAAAATAATTTAAACGCGTTTTCAGTATAGTTGAAACATCTGATAAAAGGTCGAATTCTGAAAGACCTCTGCAGCATGGAAGATTGAAGAAATCGCAGACTGTGAAATACAGTACATTCTTCTTGATCCATTGCACCTTAAGACCCTGCCGAACATCCGGATGAATTACTTGCTTCCTCTGTATAGACATATCGCCTTGCGCTTATAATATAACCGGCATCATCTTTTACGAATGCACAAATGGCTGAAAACGCCTCTGAAAAAGCCTTTCCAGGTGCTGTGTGCATGCATCTTAGCAAGCTTTTTGACGCTTGATTGAACACGCAAAAACACTGATTGAAATAAAAAAAGCGAAAAACGCGACAACGTACCCAACAACCGGATGCAGACCCACTGTACTCCTAATGCGAACGACTTCTGCTTTTCTGTGACACACCTGCAATGAAACACTTCCCATCAATGTGGCTCCATTATGGAATTGTGTTCAAGGAACCCAGCTATTCAGTACAAGCCAAGTTCCTCGACGACCTCTTCGAAACTAACTCGAAGAGCATTTTCACACTATACTCAGCACGTTTGAAAGGAGAACAACCGATCATGCTATCGCAAGCACATCTTCGATCACAATGCGCGGCAAGAGCAACACTAACTGAACTCAGCACACTTTATACGCTGCATATCGTATGCAGAAAATTTCGGAAACAGCCGCACGTATCAGTATGCGTGGTGAAGTTTTTTTAGGGGCGAATCTCCTCGTGGTCGGGCTTGTGCGTCCTTCGTTGTCGTTGTGCGTAACCGCCGGTGGCACATACCCGAGACAGCTGGCATGCGCCACAGGGAAGGAGAGACACGATCGTGCGACGATCGCGATGAAAAGATGCAAGATGGCGGTACTAGGAGTGTTCACTCGATGGACGGAGGCACGCATGGACAGACGCTCGGACGGACGGACATGCGGGTGAACGCAGGGACAGACGCAGGGACGGACGAATGGATGGATGCGCAGACGGACGGACGGAAGCACGTATGGACTGACAGACGCTTCGCCCCACTCATCATCATTCACTCTGTGGATATGCTGTGATTTTTTTTCTCACGCCATCACTGTACATTTCTACTTATATTACGGTGTTTGATGCTTATTATAACTTTAACGTGTCCTCTATGACGCGGCCATTTTACCAGTCTTCCGATATCACGTTCTGGAAGACAGCTGCGTCAGTACGCCTTGCCATAGCCCTTGTAGATGAAGAATTAGCTTTTCTATTGGGGGTTAGATAATCATGGTTCCCTGATGTTAAAAGCTGCTTTAATATTGTGTATCCGTCAGGCTTTGCCCATTTTTGCTGTACATTTCTGTTGTCGATTTGTGCTGTACATTGAACATGGCTTATGAGCAATAGAACCTAGCTCCTGTGCTCCCCTGTCCGTCCCCATGAAGCGAACGCTATTTTCGCGTCGAGATCACGCCACCAAAGCGCGGCAATCCTGTGCTCTTCTAGTTCGTCTAAATGATGTGCAAGGCAGACGCTTGCAAGGGTTCGACAGTGTGATGTCAGACAAATGGGTCGTTGGGCCTCGTTGGTGAAACGTCTTCGAGGGTACGCAGGGCCCCGACTACAACAGGGGTAAAACGAGAAGACACAATGACGTTTGTTCACGTCATCCTGTTTGGTTGTAGGCGTACGCGTGCAACACTGTGCCCTCTTGAATATGACATCATTATACTTGAGGCAGCGAGCAAATGACGAAAGAGTGAGTGCAATCACAGGGAGCACCACAATCTACGGCTGATTATTGCCAACCTATCGGTAGCTTTAGGCCTTGTTCTCACAGCCGTCAACCGACCCGTCCTGTTATGTGACGTCAAAAAAATTCCGCCATATCCACGAAGTGAATGATGATGAGTGGGCGAAGCTCCGGAGGTAAACGTGGTAAACCATGAATCCTCTGTACATTTTGCCCACTCGATTTTATTACATCGCTCCCCCTAGCGTACGTCGCCGCACTAAATCGAACGATTGCCTTCAACCAATGACACGCGCCACATGTGACATCATTCCTATTTTATAAGATCTCGCGTCTTTCATCAACTACAAGTACCGCTTTCTAGTTTATAACATCTTGCATCTTTTCATCATCAGCTACAAGTACCACCATCTAGTAAACACTACAAGAACTAAACGAGAGGTGGCTACATACAGGAGACGGTACCGCCATCTAGTGAACACTGCAAGAACTAAACTAGAGGTGGTTACATACAGGGGACGGTACCGCCATCTAGTGAACACTGCAAGAACTAAACTAGAGGTGGCTACATACAGCCTACAGGGGACGCACAGCCCACGCCCTAAGGAGCTTCGCCCCTAAAAAACGTAGAAAATACACGACGGAGCTGTGTACGGACCGACAACGGTGGTTGCAAGACCGACTGCAGCACATTTTGTACACGACAATCCTTTTCTCCATGACCATGCAAACACCCAGTCGTTCTATCCCCGCGTTCTTTTGTGCTCTCCGCGATTTCTTCTGTTCGTCAGGTGCGCCGAGGGGGAACTGGCCCTGGTACAATGAGGAGTGGGGTTCCGTCCCACACCGGTGACGGAAACTTGGAGCATCGGTCTACGTCACCGTCACCCGTTTTTTCTCGCCTGACAAAAACCGGTGACTTCATGGTGACGGGACGTGTCGTTTGACGGCTGTGAGAACGAGCCCCCAGTCGGACGACGTCTAAACTAACAAACTGGCATTCGATTCACCAAACGGCAAGTCCTTACATTTAGGATTACCGACCTGATGGTGACGCTGATGCCGGGTGCGCTGATGAAGAACGTGCTGAAGAGGCAGAAGAAAGTGGCCGCCATGTAGAAGAAGTACGCGGAGCACTCCTGCGTGCAGCGTATGCGCTCGGCCTCCACAACGTCGTCGGTGCTGTCTCCCTCCAAGGTGATGCAGTCGCAATTGGTGTACAACTGCACGCGGGGGTTAAGTTTTTTTTAATTTTCCATGACTCTAACCAGGAACATAAGCAACAAGCGCTCCTCAAAAGAAGACAAAGGAAGGCTTAGACATGACATGAGCTCCGAATGTTGTGTTGTTGCTCATTTAATGTTTTGTCGATTAGTAGAAACATCAAAACACTGGCCATGTGCACTGATAGTCGTACTGTCGTCTCACTTGTGCCGTGTCAGCACTTGGGTAGTGTCCGAATGTTACACTGACTTCATTTTAGGCGCGCTGTGGGCTTATACTCACAATGAATCCTTTATAAGTTGCCTGATTGCCAGTCCTATTCACTAGAATAGAGGGAGCGCCAACGCTGGGCATGTTAACATTTCGCAATAACACGCTCAGCGTTGGCGCCCCACAAACACAGCATCGCTGTGTTTGTGGTAATACTGCCCTTAATAGCAATCGTCCGACAC
This sequence comes from Rhipicephalus annulatus, assembly GCA_013436015.1. Taxonomy (NCBI): domain Eukaryota; kingdom Metazoa; phylum Arthropoda; class Arachnida; order Ixodida; family Ixodidae; genus Rhipicephalus; species Rhipicephalus annulatus. The sequence continues at coordinate 41,179 of WOVY01005599.1, forward strand.
AGACTACAACCAGATAATGCTTTATGATACGACTGCAATGGGGCACCCTCCTCTCATAAAAAAGTTGATGTTAACTGCACTAGAATACTGCGGCTGAATTAGTAGTGGTAAACAGAAAAAAAAAGAATTGAATGCAGATGCTATTATGCATGCATATCAAAATATACAATAGGCGTAATTCGTGTTGCAGAGTTTTGCCTACTACGTTGCTTTATGAAGAAGCAGGCATCCAGTCAATTAAATGCATTCGTTTCTACGGAGAAAAATGATTCTTTCACAAAACAAGGTGAGACTATATATACATGATGGGTGTTACTGCCATCAGCGCTAAAGCACTGCATTGTGGTTTTACCCGCCGGGCAAGTGATTTTGGGTGACAGAAAAATTAACAGCGTAGCTATAAAAACGATAATGTACGCTACGACGTGGGTGCATGTCGACCACGTCATTGTTTCCGCGCAACGCAAGTAGACTTTTGTCAAGCGGTGAAGCGAGCTGATCGGTTGTGCAGTGATTCCAGATGTGTACGATTAGATGGTTTTGTGAGTGGTGAATGCAAGTCTCTCATCTCTTTAGTTTGCGTGTGCGATTCTCCCATCGACTTGTGATGGATTCCTATAGTCTACTAGTCTTCGATGAAGCCTGAGGGGGCAGGACATAATTGCCTGCCACTTTAAGGACGTGCATTCCCTCCCACGCGACAATTATAGCGCGCTTAAGGCTAAGACACTGACCGTGGTTCCGGCGACGGGATCCTGGGTCTCGTTACGGCAGCCGGCTTGGCACGGTGACATGTACATCTTCAAGTCCCGACCGCAGATTGGATTGAAGCTGAGCGGGCACATGCATTCGCTGCTGCACTTGGATGTGAGGACGCTGTGACATAAAGCACGGCATGAAGAGCGTTATATGCAGCGTCAGCAGCGCCGTCGCTGTGACTGTTCAATTGAATATTATTAGAGCCAGCACGGTAGCTGGCTGATCATACCGATTCCTTGGGAACAACCTTTACGGTATACTTTAGTATGCTCGTTTTTTATTGCTACAACTTCGAAGATTCATTTTGAACGTATACAAGTTCACAGGCGACTATGCTTTACTAAGCACGCTAGAAAACATGATCTCTTCGCGCATGCCTTGTTATTTTTTATTGTTCCTATGAAAATAATGGTCAGTTTTCACCTGCGTCTAGTGCTGGGTTAGAGACATACCAAGGATAAATTTAGAAGAAAATGAGTCCTACCAATATTCCCCAGCGGAAATTGTATCCTTGCCGCTATTTCACTCAGCAAGACTAAAATATCACCTGGAAAGGTTTGTTGGAAATTGCTGCCACGTTTTGCATGTGCCTGTTGGAAGCGCTCACACGTTAATTAGCTAAAAAAAATTGGACACTCTCTACTTTGAACCTAGCCATGATCAGAAAAAAAAACACACACACAACAAAGGTGCCATATTATACAACAGTATGTGGTTGATATGCGGCAATTGATTATAGCTGACTACTTGAAAAAGTCACGTGTAACCGTGCTACCACACCTTGTCAACAGCTATGCCAGATACATTGGATAATTATGGAAACGTCACACAGTCTTCTGTATGCAACCGAACCAAGGCAACTTCAAACTGGGGGTATTAAGCCCGGAGGAAGAGTTCAGTCAAGTGGCAGTTCTCTTTTCTGTGTATTTTTCTTACTTGTCTTTCGCATTTTTCAGTGTCTTGCATATCGTTTTGTATCTGCACCATTCTTTTTTTTATTTTCTCTACTATAGTTTCGTCCTTGCTACTTTTATCTTCATTTTTTCGCCTTGTCTATCGCTGCTTTTTAATCCTTCTATCTTTCTCTGTTTATACCCCTGTAATTCTGTCAGTCCCTTTTACTGCCTTCTTATTCCACTTTTTTTTATCTTTCCCTCATTGTATGTCTTATTGTTTCTACGATGTACGTCTTTATTCCGTCTATTTCTCTATCGCTCTATTTTTATCTTTGTTTCGACGACCTTTCTTCCCTCCGTCCTTCCTTCACGCGTTTCACGCGCTCAACTTCGTCGAAAAGAGTCTTCATTTAGCGTTCGCAGCTGCTGTACTTGGCGCTTGCCCACTTCCAGTAGCACATACCTACTCAGGCAGTTCTGCTCTACCAGAGCACAAGTCACCGATAGCTCGAAGAGCTTTGCTGTTAAAATGACGAATAAGTCAATGGAGAAGTAACTGTGCAAGAAGATTCACTTGAAGGAGTTACTGAACGCGATTTCCTTTATGACCGCAGCTCCCTTCAAGTATTCACTGCCAGAACTCGTTTTTTTTTATTCTTGCGCAGCTTACGCTTCCGAGAATCGTTGATGCCTTGTTGTTCTCTCGCGTCGTATACGTTAGGTTTAGTACCGTGTAATCAATGCTATATAGAATAAGAGTACAGCGTGCAGACGTGAACAACTCACATTTTGTTGTCCACGTCTATGCCCTCGAACTTTATGTCCGGGCAGGAGCTGAGCAGCGCGAAGAACACGAACCAGTTGAACACGGAAGCTATGGTGCACATGCGTATAATGCTGCCGCAGCTCAGGTTCAGCTTGGAGACTACGTAGCCGCCCACAAAGCAACCCAGGCACGCGCTCGGGATGCCGATCATGCCTGCGAATGCCGTTACGTCACACCAATGAGTCGCACTTATAAACTGCAAAGCAATTCGTATATTAAAGGAGCCTGACCACAGGCTTCGAACGTGGCCAGAAAGCGCTGCTGATCGACAGCCTAGGCTCCCGAGAACACTCGAGTCAAAGCTTGATAGAATTGGTTTCACAGTCAACAAGAAATGGACCTCTCTTCTCTCGACAGAGGATGCCATAATCTACGATGGCCGAGTTTTCAACACAAATGTCCGCGGCCCGGTTTGAGCATTCTCAGCGTCGCCAACAGCGTGGGAGCATCAGGTTGCCTCGATATGCCCGCACTTTACCGTATAGTGCCAGAATTGCACGCGACATAGAAATACAGGAGCGCGCTCGCGATCACGCTGAAATTAAGCTGTGTGTTCAGAGACAAAAAAAAATAAGCAGGTTCAATGTACCATGCGAATCATTGATATGTGGGGTTTAACGTCCCAAAACCACTATATGATTATGAGAGACGCCGTAGTGGAGGGCTCCGGAAATTTAGACCACCTGGGGTTCTTTAACGTGCACCCAAATCTGAGTACACGGGCCTACAACATTTCCGCCTCCATCGGAAATGCAGCCGCCGCAGCCGGGATTCGAACCCGCGCCCTGCGGGTCAGCAGCCGAGTACCTTAGCCACTAGACCACCGCGGCGGGGCTACCATGCGAATCATGGTTATGCGAATTGTGGGGAGCGAAAGTGACGGCAGTGTGAATTTTTATTAAACGAAATGTTACGAAATGATGGTTATAGTATGTATTATGTTGCGCGCACAGACTTATGTTGAACACCCATTTATGTTTTGTATAGCCAGTTTTTTTTCCAGTCTTCTCACGATGCCAACAGAAACATGTGTTGTATACCTACCCCACAAGCGGTAAGCTGATATGTAATGCTCGCGAGGATGATAGCCCTGGTTATTGCTACCTAGATAAACTTCAGTGTATGGCACTTATGTGACGTGTATGACTAACGTCAACCCGACATGATGCCTTTATTCTGAGAGTACATATGTAATGTTTACAGAATTAGATAGCCATTCTTGCAACCAAAATTTACGTTTCACCGTCATTGCGCACTCGTAGGGTCATTTTCCAAAGCCATCTCGAGACCTAGCATGAATTGTCGCAGAGAATGCTTGGGTGTAACTCAAGCTGGTACTCTGACTTTTCATTCTATACATTTGTTAGGTTAATGCTGTCGAAGTCACTCTTTCTCAACGCTCTCGCACTAACATTACCAGTATCTGTTCTCGCCGTTCCTATAGATACATAGTAACTGTCGGCCACCTGTAGCTTATACAAGCATACCGCGGCCCGTGGTAAGCGGGTGTGTGGCGGGTCGGGCAGACAGAGTACGTTGGACGAGCGAGGTACGCGACGAGATCTTCACGTTGTTCAGCAGGCAGATATATCTGTCCAACCCTCTTATTCACTCTAACTAATTTTGGCCCATGCCGAGCTAAGGGGGTGATCACGAAAGCACCCAGACATATAGGTGGCTGGAGGGATAGATAGATAGATAGGATGGATAGATAGATAGAAAGATAGATAGATAGATAGATAGATAGATAGATAGATAGATAGATAGATAGACAGATAGATAGATAGATAGATAGAAATGCTCAAAGCATCTGCAGTACGCAAAAATGCTTTGCATTCAAACTTTAAAAAGGGCTGAAGGTCAAGACGCGTGCGTGACGTAAATTTCACCCGTGCCATCCCTGTCTGTTCCAGAGCCTTTGTCGGGGCGAAAGATGAAAGAAGAAAACACAGCGTATGCGAAATTTATTACGCCGGTTGCATTTGAAAGATAGCAAACATTTTTGCGCCGGTTAAATTGAGACGTCAGCCACAATATGACGTAGTCACACGACTTCATACCTTAATAAAAGGTAGGCCGATCACGGACTTAGAGCAAAACCAAGCTAGGCGCCTGGAGGCAACGCAGGGGCATGTTAGGTGCTGGAACCTATTTGGTGGGTGGCGGGTAACGTTCATTACATCGATTGAGAGAGAAAAAAAAGGTTGATTTTGCCTGCGAGTCGCCTTACGTGAGAGCGCAAGGGACCGTGTTAGTTCTGCGTTCCGACATGTATACGATCCAAATTATAATGACCTTATCTGGGCACAAACAGAGGTGCAAGAAACGGTGGCCGTGCACAAAAAAACAAACAGAAAAGAAGGTGCAAACAAGCAAACTACAACTACTGACTCGGAATTAGTAGCACTAACCACTGGTAGTACATGGAGACGTTTAAGGTATGTAAATGTCGTACAATCGCAGTTACTCACGGTGATTGTGTCAAATATGCCATTCTGTTCTATATAGACGCAAGTTGATTCAGTTGGGTCAGCAAACTGACTTGCGTTAGTGTTAAGATGTTTCCCTTCATAGCAAACTTAAAAGAACCAGTGATGTCAAGCGGAAACATAGACACCAGACGACTTTTATATCACCGCTTTTGATATCGTGCCAATTTTTGTCTTCCTAGTGTCAAGGTGAAAGTTCAGGGGAAGATGTACGTGGCATGGGGAGACGAAAATATCCTTGAAAAAAGAATGTCACCAAAGCTTTTAGCCGCTTTGCTTGCTTCAGAATTTTTTTTGTGGTGTTATAGGCTAAGTAGCTCGATAGACAGTAAAGCCGCATATTTCGCTCACCAAGCAGGAGTGCCGCGTTCGCCGAGGTCATGCCGAACTCGGACTCGAACAGCTTTGCGGCGAAGTTCGAGTAGCCGGAGCCAAGCATCGCTGCGAAAAAAAAAAAATCTGAACTTGGCAGTGCAGACCAACGACATGGAACGAGAAGTCAGAGTTGCACCTGACAGGTGAAGCGCTGATATTGACATTAGTAATTCTAACAGCTATACAACGTAATAAAAACTCTCGATGGCCAGAATGTAGTGCACTGAACATTGGCGTGCCGATGAATTTTCGCTATCTCTGTTGTCCTTTGATCCGACAGCTTAGAATCACATTGTTGTTCAGGCCATCACGCTGGCAGCGATGACATATATTCTTTTTGGGTGTATCTATAATAAATTTCACAATGATACGCACAGCCTCGGTCATCTCAACACGCTAACTCGTACTGGCTTCACAGAAGACAAAGTTATCATAATACTAAGCTGACTTTAGCTCGTCCGAAATTTTATGAAGGCATGTACTATCTCTGCCAAAAAACCAGCTGCTTTATTCAAACGAAAAACGCGTATTAATTTTATACATGATGTAAACACCCTGCCGCGAATTCCGAATGATGGCCAGAGCATCGGTGGTGGCTCACACAGGAGCGATCGCCAACTGCCTATCCTGCACGACAAAGCTTTGTCTCTGCATGGGCTCATAACTCAAGTGCCTTGTTTGGAGTAACAGTGCCTAGAAGACGGGCACCTGCAAAAGGTGCCGCAGTATAGCAAGCCGATGTACTGTACACACATGCATCTCGCTTCTGCGGTTTGGTGAATGTATCTGACGGCGTTGTATCTCCAGAAAAGAAGGTTAGAGAATGATCAAACTAATTATTTATCGTGCGTTATACGAACAATTGGAATTCAGTACAAAATAAATGCTCCAAAAACGAGCAAAATGTGAATGAGTTCTGTAAATGGCAAAAACAGTGGTGGCAGCGACGTGCATAAGGAGCACATACACTTTCATTTGAAGCCTCGCGACGTTTCACGTGCGCGCCCGTTCGCGCGAACCCTTAAACCATGCATGAAGCGAAGTTAATGAGACAGCGCGCAGTTATACGTCTCGCTGACCGAATTACGGCGCGCGCGAACACGGACTTCCAAGCCGCTTTAGCGCTCTCGCTCGCACCAAGCTACTCGAGCGTGAACGCGTCCATAGCGTTTCCTTGTCTTTTATTTTCATCTGAACTATCGCGACGCCTGGCGTGTGCTCCCTTGCTCTGTTCGCGCGAGTGCTTACGACTACGAAACGCGGCTATCAGACGGCGCCCAGTTATACGCTTTTCCGACTGAATTTCGTACGCGACCTTTACAGCGCTGACTGCCAAATATGAAACGAAGTGTATAGGCTATACTTTACGTAGAACACCTGGGCACCACCATCTCTTGCTGTTAAGCAGATGATATCTTGCTTTTGCATATCGCGACGTGAATTTGAGGGCATGAAACATGGTACGCAGGAATAGAACCATATTCATGCATATGCGTCTACTGTATCGTTGTTTGTTTAGTTGCTAAATATACAAATCACAAATGTTAACAGCTTAACATGGCGACACTGAAACCCATATGTAAAATTTCTGATTAATGTATATGTACCCTTGCCCGAACGTTTGTTCCAGTGGCACTCGTTGTTGATAGTTGTCAGCGCACGTTTTAGTTAACGGTTATCGGCTAAGTTCTGGTGAGTTGTAAGGCCCAGCCGATTCTGCGAAGGAGGCTTACTCTCGACGGTAGCGGCGAGGCTGATGAAGAGGAACGTGTAGTTCTTCAGCAGGTAGCGCACGGCTTTGGGCATGTCGCCGAGTCGCACCTGCACCGAGTCGCCCCTGAGCGCCCGCGCGTCCACCTCGAGCGGCTTGTGGACCACCTTCGCACCCGGTAGCCGCTTGGGAAAGCCGAATATGGGAACGCAGAGGATCAGCGACAGGGTGCCGGTAATCACGAAGCCTATCCACCAGGCGCCCACCCACACGGTGCTGGAAGGCGATAGGCCGATGCTGCGCGTATACCGCAACGGTGAGTGTGTACAGGTGTAGAAATGAGGTATCAGTGATTGTTGACGCAACAGCCCCACAGTTTGGACAGAGCATTACACAGTCAATCATATTCATGGCCATGGCGGCCGCGTTGCGACGAGGATCAAAGGAAGAACACCCGCGCATTTATGTTTTGGTGTACTTGAAAAACCTCAGCCGGTAAAAACTAATACGGTCTCCTTTACTACACCACGCAGCCAATCATTTTCACGGCCGCGGGGGCCACATTTCGACGAGGATCAAGGGCAGAACACCCGTGTATTTAGATTTCGGTGTACTTGAAAAACCTCAGCCGGTAAAAACTAATACGGTCTCCTTTAATACACCATTGCTTGTATAATCGTGACGTGGTTTAGGGATCGCCAAGGTCGAACCATTTTCAATTTCTTGATGCGCACCGATGTTCCTGATGCGTACCAAACTTAAAAAAAAAGAGGTGCAATGAAAGTTTTTTTTTTATTTTGACTAATAGCCAGGTGAATAGGCAACATCCCCAGTGCTCGTCTACACGCGGATACATTTCTCTTGCGGCTGCTGTTCGTTCTGGGTCCCCGTGTCGTAACGTGCGAGGCAATCACTATGCTGGCGTTTCGCTAAGTTTTTGCGATCGTAGGACAGGAGAAGGCTAACACAAGTGTTTCATGTAAGAAAGAGGGCCCCATGAAACACTCGGTGAACTCGCTTAATCGCAAGAAACTTTGAGCAGGCTGCACCTACCTGTTGCCAGTCATTTTCGCTCTCTATGAATTGCCAAATCTACACACCGAATCCCTGGCATTTCAACACAAGAGCGCACCTCGTTCTCACCTAATACACAAGTATCGAGCAATGAGATTCAAAATAATGATGCCCATGGGTATCATTTACGTCCCAGAACCAGAATGCGATTGTGAGGAATACCGTAGTGGAGAGCTCGGGCAATTTCGACCACCTCGCGTTCTTTAACGTTCACTTCCACCGTAAAGTAGCCGGGCGTCTACTGTTTTCGCCTCCATTGAAATGTGATCGTCGCGGTGGGGATCGAACCCGCCACCTTCGGGTCGGAAGCTGAGCACCGCTGCTCCACCACGGTGGACAACAATGGCATTGCTATCCAGACATTCACCTCGCGGCGTCTACATTGAGGTCAGTGTACGTCTTCAAGAACGTTCCGCCCAGAATGAAGCCGATCGCTGGCCCCATGATGGCTGCGGTGTAGTACATGCCTGCGGTCGCAGAAAATGACATAACATTGTCAGACGCAGTTTTCCGCAACTTCTGTGTGCACTAAATTTAATTCGATGCACGAAGCAAATTCATACATCTTATATACTCGTGTATTTGGCTGTAATTTGTGTTGAAAAGGTTTGTGTTGAAAATCACCGGTGTGGCCTTCAACACGGATGGAATGACAAAGCCTTTTTTATTCAGTGAACGAGTATATCGGGATAGTTGGTACATATTCATCTTCGTAGGAAAGCGCTTAACTACCCACGGAGAGGAACAAATGAATAATATGTATATCTGGAGTTTAACGTCCCAAAACGGCGATACGATTATGAGAGACGCCGTAATGGAGGGCTCTGCGTATTTCGACCACCGTTAGTGCACCTAAATATAAGTACACGGGCCGCAACAAAACACTTTCGCTTCCGTCGAAAATGCCGCTGCTGCCGCCAGAATTTGATTCGGCTATTTTCGGATTAGCTGTCGAGTGCCATAGCCACTAGACCATCGCGGTTGGGTGACAGCAAAAACGACAGGACGCAAGCGCTTGTCCCGTGTCGTTCTTTCTTACTGTCCATGTGTAATTTTGCTCTTCCTACGAAGGTGCTTCTTCTATTCGCTCGAATTTTCAGCACTACCTGCCTTCACTGAGCTGGAGTACTCGTTCACACTGGGCGAATCGAAAACCAGTTGCTGTCACGCGGTTGCAAGAACGTCATTCCTCACTAGCACCCTCTCCTTTGCCCACCGAGTCCCTAAACTCGCCTCTGTCCGAGATGAACTCGTGCTCTAATCTATATAGAATATGATAGAGACTCACCGTCTATGAAGTCAACCCACGCTTCAAACATTTAGAGGCCGATTTATACGAGGGATACCCTCATCCGCCATACAGTCGGTTTCGTTTCGTGCATGACAACGCCTCGCAGACATTTTCCCGGCGGCTGCGTTTTTGCTACGTGGAGGGGAAGAAAACCCGACCCGGTTGCCTTATTTTGCCCCTAAAAACGATTGTCAGAAACCTTGCACCACGCAACCGATAACACACCTGTGTCAGGAGGTAAGAGGGTGGCTAATACATGGAAGAGCTTTGAATTTGATTTTGGGGGAATCGATGACAAACATCTAGTTGTCATTATTACATGGGTGTGGACATTATGCGAATATATCCGGTACATAGGAACCACAGAGCAGTATGTGACAGTGGCTGTGTACTTGTTCAGCTAAGCTGTGGCACCACGCTGAATGATCAAGCAACCCTGCAGACCCGCGTAGAAATATGTGAAACCACTTCGGCAACCACCGAGTCGGGGCACTCTAGAAGTTATATGCATCCTGTGTAACCATTGCCTACTCCATACGAACACCGAGTTCTGGAGTTCTCTGCGGCACTGTAACAGATTCATGCTCGAAACGCTTGAGCACGAGTTACAGAGGCTGTGAACCGTTTTAACGATGCAGATGCCAGGTTCTCAGTTATGTAATATATCCAAGTTCGCTTCCTCTATCAGAATTTTTCTTGGCATCAATGCAACCGAAATATTTTTACGCGATAGCTTGTTTCACGGAAATTCCGGCGTCACTATCGGCGTCGTTGGTTGTTGGGGAATAATTGTCTCATGCGTGACCGAGAAATCAAGGACGATACAAACAAAATACATAATAAAAAATCCTGGATCAGAGTGGGGACCAAACCAGGGTAGTTTGGGTTCGAGTGGGAATCCAGTCCACGTCGCTTGCATGGAAAGCGGGCGGTCTATACCACACGGCCACGAGACTGCTTGTGAATACAGTGGAAAGAACTTCCTCTGCTTGGAAAAGCACTAAAAGTAGCTTTCATGCTTCACAAACACGCGCGTCCTGTATACATACTTCCCAATGCAACATGAAATATCGCAGAATTATTGCTTGGTACAAGCATCCATCGCCAGTGGACGTCAGAACGCGTGATTATCATAATGGCTTGCTGGTTCAAAGCCGGTCACCCACCACAAAAGGCTCACACGCTACTGTGCCTATGGTCTTAAGGCCACGTAGTGGGTGCATAGCAAGTTAGAAAAGATTTCATGCCCCAAGTGTTTGAAGTACGCATTAGGAACAGGGTGTCGCTATAGTGTTCAACTCCTAAAGGCGAAGCTTTAGGGCCCCCAATTTTTTTAGTCTTCCGACTCTAAAGGACTGATTCGTAGTTGACTCCCTAAAGGACTAATTCGTAGTTGACAACTGTATCCCGGCTGCGGCGGCTGCATTTCCGATGGAGGCGGAAATGCAGGCCCGTGTGCTCGTGTGCCCGTGTGCTTGTAGGCCCGTGTGCTCAGATTTGGGTGGACGTCAAAGAACCCCAGGAGGTCGAAATTTCCGGAGCCCTCCACTACGGCGTCTCTCATAATCATATGGTGGTTTTGGGACGTTAAACCCCACGTATCAATTATCAATCGTAATTGACTACTGTAACCTTCATTGACTAGGCAGAGGGCATAATCAGCAGATGACACTCGGCTCGAGCAGACGTACCAATATACCAGCTGGACTTCTGGGCGGACAGATTGTCGTCCATGTAGGCCACCGAGAGCGTGTAGAAAGGCACCGTGGAGCAGCCATGCACGAGGTTGGCGAGCATGAAGATGAATCGGTAGTTTCGAAGAGAGCCGCTGGATTCGTACGCTGGTCCACTGGCGTACGGGCATAGGTCCTTCAGCGGTCGGCTAAACCTGGGTGAACACAATGACGCAGCAAAAAGAATTGGAATTGCCCGAGCTTCTACGGCACATTAAGGGTTGATTACATGATTGTGAGTAGCATTGTTGCTGTTGGCTATCGCGATGGTGACTATCACGCAGTTCTAGAATGCTTGAAGTGCATTAGATGCATTTCATCAGATCAATTGAAACACGGTCGCTCACCAAGTGGGATGAACCAAACGACGTAGTAAAGAATAAGAATACCACATCTGCTGCATAAGTCACTGCCGTGTCTGTGCATTAATTAATAACCTCATACGTTATAAAATTTAGTTAGTCTTGAAGATTTTAGTAATCGTGAATTGTAAACATCAGTGCGCTTTCTTCTAACTGTGGCTGAAGCAAACTATTTATGACCACATCCCGAATGACGAGGAAGGCCGAAATATTATTACAATTGCAGATAATCTTCGGGTGCATTATGAAGTAGGCAAGCAATTGCTTTTATACATACTACTCTTTGTACATTAAAATGATGGAATTCGCACCGAATTAACTGCCGTGACAAAGGTCGATGTTTAACCTTGATCCCAAACAAGAACTAATAACACCTCACATGCCCCTGATAAAGTATAGGGAGATGGTGACATACAGTACAATTCAATACCTTTTACATGCATATCAATCGTTTTTGTTCTTTGGACGGCTTTCTTGCTCACCAATAGTAGAGTACGAAGTACACTGAATCATTGAACACGTTTTTTATCACACATGAGTAATGAAGATTTCCTGAGTAAAAAAATATGTCTAGCTTAGTTCACATTCCGAAACGTATGCTGACTGAATAATCAAGCAATCGTCATTATCAGTGCGCATTATTGTAAGCTTGAGGCTAGAGCTAAGCCGAGGTATATAGTATAGGGCACCCACGGAAGCTCTGAGATCATTCTAATCGTTATAGCTAGATCTATATATATTCTTTGAATATCGTTACGGGATCGTGACGCTGACGATGGCAGAGACAGCTTAGTGAAAATGAAACCTTTTATTAGGCCGAGTTTGTGGCCGGTAAACGTCAGATTACAGTGATACACACAGGAAGATAGCGGCGAACAGAGCGATGGCCGTCGATCAACTGACAAGTGACGAAGCGCGTCGGCATTTACGATGATAATATGTTGGGTTTAACGTCTCAAAACCACCATATGATTATGAGAGACGTCGTAGTGAAGTGCTCCGTAAATTTCGACCACCTAGGGTTCTTTAACGTGCACCCAAATCTGAGCAACTGGGCCTACATAATCTCCGCCTCCATCGGAAATGCAGCCGTCACAGCCGGGATTCGATCGCGCGACCTGCGAGTCAGCAGCCGAGTACCCTAACCACTAGAGCACCGTGGCGGGGCATCGGCATTAATACACGTACTGTTCAACATTCCAGCCTTATCACTGGTCCTCGCGCAAGCTCTGGACTAATCTCGAGTGTTCGCGTCTTGCGCGCAATCTTAACCGAATGATCTAAGATAATCACGAACCTTCTCGAACATTGAGGCGCAGTTTGCGCCGAGAATTCCTGAACAAGGCTTTGTGGGGGAAAACTGAATCAAACAAAAGAGAAAAAACACACACGCGTGGCAATACTGCTTCTAAATTTGTAGGAAACTTCGGTTAGGAATCGTAGCTGCTCGCTGCAACAGTCTGACAGCCGTAAAAACTGTTCCTGTTCAGTTGGGTCTTGACGAATAACACGGCATTTCACACGAATACAGATATCATATTTCAGTGACAAAGTTTGGTTACTGTATCACGTATTGGTAAATGGAAACATGTTTACGCAGAAAGTAGATAATATATGATAAGTATTAAATTGTGAATGTTCGTGCATTTACCTTAACTTTGCTGCGTGCCAGACCGTAATTGAGATGGTACACCTATACTACCATGGTATGTAACCTGTGGCGGCAACTGTGGCTCTCACAGTTACCCCACTACTTCACAGATTGAGGGTCTGGTGAACAACGCGCACTCAGATACTTTCACACGTCTTCAAGGCGAAAGCCTTAAAAGTGTGCGAAATGCGTGAAAATGACTTTGTAAGCATCTAAAGTGAAAGCCTTGCGTGCCCCATCAAACGCGAATGTTGATCACTGGCGTCCCGCGTCTGCGGCGTCAACAAGAGTGCCGCCGAAAGGTCATCACGGGATGAAGTAGCCATAATATATCCTCATGACATCGCTTATCACCCAAATTTATGGCGTCGTCATGACGGTATAGCAACATAGCTATGAAGTCATGTAATTTAGCATCACGCGATGATGTCATCACGCGGCATCGTCGCTTAATCATAGGTAGTGAACCGATCACGGAGGCACTACAAAACCTGCTGATGTGTGGAAAGCTCACGATGTCTCTGATCTTGGAGGCAATTCAGACACCCGTTGGGTGCAGAGAGGTATCGGAGTGGAAAAAGAGAAAGATTAACGTTCTATTAATGCGTTATGGGCACTGCGTTTTCATGCCACCGCTTTTCGAGGCGAGTGTCCGTCCACAACAGAACGCTGACATTTGGTGTTTTACTAATAGATGAGTTGACCGTAGTATTGAAAAGCATCGCATTCCGCACAGGAAGCGGACGCTTTATCGCTTCACTGCTGATCAAGTAGCTGGTGCATCCGGTTATTGGATACCGTGTATATCTCACTTGTACTGCGGTGCCACAAAGTGGGGCAGGCTGTAGATGAAGGAGCCGATGCCCATGCACGCGACTCCGACGGCCATGATCCTTGGCTTGTTCATCTCGCTGCCGAAGAAGGTGACTGGCACCATGAGCAGCAGCGAGCCGACGTTGTACATGGCCACGATGAGTCCCGTCTCGACGCTGCGCAGGTGGAAGCGGCGCTCGAGCGTGGGCAGCGAGACGTTGATGAAGCCGCTGATCACCATGCCCTGAACGAAGGCAGCCATGCTGAAGCACACCAGCACCCACTCGGGCCTCGCGAAACACTGCGCCACCGACGGCGAGAAGCCGAACCAGCCGCACCGGGTGTCCTCGTCCTGCGCACAGCATTGCATCCATAATAACTGCTGGTGTTTTAACGTCCTAATACCACAATACGACTATGAAGGAACTCGCAAGGGAGGGCCCCGGAAATGGCCACCAGCTGGTGTTCTTTAACGGGCATCTGAATTAGGTACACCGGCTTCAAACATTTGCATCTTCATTTAAAGAGCAGTCGCCGCGTCCAGGATCCGATTGCGCGACTTTCAGGTCAGCATTCCAGCACCATGACCACTTGACAACCGTTACACGTAGCGTTGCGAACCATATGCTGTTAGCCCGTCGTCTCGGCATAAAGTTGATGATTGCCTGTAGATGGCCCTCCCTTTTCAGAAAGAAGCGTCAAGAGAGAAATCGATGAAGAGAGAAAATGTGTCGCGTACCCTTGTGCTCACGGACCCCTCCTGCTTCTTCATAGTAATCTTGTTTTTGGTGATAAGGCTGACGTCGCACTGGTTGGCTGATTCGTCGTTCGTTAGAGTCCTGGCGCAACCTCACTGGTCTGAAGCGGTCGACTGTCTCGTCTTTCTCTTCTTTATGCGCAAGCCATGGTTTCAGGACCCTGAAAAAGGAAGGCGATGATGATGATGGTGATGATGCCTGATATATGTGGCTCATTCACACTCAGACGTATCAGCCAAGAATCGATTGCATGAGTTATACATTTTCTGTGTTGAATATTCAATAGAAAAATAACGTACGTGCAACGAAAAAGATGGCGAAAATTGTTTTTCTCCCAATCAGACCAGGCAGTTTAGTCGTTATCTTGACTACAAATGAAAGTTAATAAAACATTCACACTACAATTAATACTACTATTACTACAAATATTAAAAGAGATGAATTTTTATGTGGAACTATTGCTGCAATAATAAGACACAAATATCCAGTTAGAGTCTCATTCGTTTTGTTTCGTGGAGGTAAGCATAAACGGCATCAAAAGCGTTCTTGTGGCTGCAAAGCCGAAGCACTAAAAGTAAGTATTGTCACTTGACAAGTTCAGCCCCAGCTTAGAAAACGGGATAACAAGAAGACTTTTTCTTTGTGTGTTTAGAGTATTTACTCTGACAACTAGTAGACATTAGTGGCATTCCAACAGAACGTCGCGACGGAACACAGGGGCTTTAGTGCCGCAGAAATTTCTCCTCACCGAGAAAGAACAGCTTGTCCGACAGAACAGATAGCAGCTCTGTGTATAGTCACTCCAAGATCGGGAAGAAAATGCGACGGCGACGGACTGGTGCAGCCGCCTCGCAGCGATTGCAGCAAAGACGGTAAGCATCAGCAACAATGAGAAGACAGGAGAAGCGGCCTCGAGAACAACGCACAGAAGAAACGAAGCGATTTATTCAGAGGCCACGAAATCCAGAATGCACAGCCCTACAGAAAACACGAGCAACGACGCATCTGTACCAGCGACATCATATAGTTCTATTGTTTCGGTTTCTAAACAAAAGTTAGTACCATAGAGGAGAAACCACAAGACCAGCTCTGTGTGAATAAAACTTTAACGAGGGGACGCGGCAACGTAATCTAGTCAATGCGACTTCCAATTGCGACACCATTGAATTTTCCACGAAAATTTTAAATGATGAAACTCTGTCCATGGCGTTGTTGATTCCATGGCATATGCACGAAGCGAAAATTTTCTGTACCTTATCGCAGTTATTGTGGTCATTTCAGGAAGCACTGAAAGTACTGGTCAACTTAATGCCGCTCGCGCTAGAGAGTCGGCCATGTCATTTAATTCTAATCCACAAGGACCAGGGCATACGAAACACAATGGGCTCGTGCTGAAGTATTGTTTTCAATTATGAGAAAGAACCGTGCTATCACCGCTGCGATGGCTACGTGATATTTGTGATGCGTGTAATATAGGCGCTAATTGATAAGAATAAACTGCGGCTGTGCAAATTTCAGCAGTGTGTGAAAATAATAATTTCATTCCCATGTACGTCGAGAAATTCGGTGCTCAAGATGATTAGATGTAGACCATCGAAAAAGTCCAAGCACAATGTTACAGGAGATATGTTGACAAATACTCTTGCTTATCTGTAACTTGTACGTGCGTTTCACCAAATGATTTTGCCGGTGCTTGCTTGTTCCTGTCTTGTGGCCCTTACTCACTAAGAGGGATTGGCCAAGAAGCTGGTGGTTAATGTCGGTCAACAACTTAGCTTGTCCTGTGTGGTTATTCTTCTTCGCTGTCATCGTGTGGTTTCGCGCTGTTTTTTCTTCCTATTACCAAATATAGACATCACTACATCAAAACATCGAAGTACGCACATTGTCATTTTATTCCTCATATTCACGTGGGGCAGTGTTTATTGCATCAGGAACGCATACGTTTGCATCAGAGAACTTTTTAAGTTTACAGCCATAGTGGGTGGTCGTCTTTGACTTGGCACTAAGCCGATCTCTTGCAGAGTTTGCTCAGCGCTCTGGAAACTGTACAGCATTTTTGCAGAACGCAAACATTCTGCGAGATCGCTTCTTCGCATACGTACCTGCAGGGGCACTTTATAAAAATTATCATACCACTGTCTTTTGGTAATCAGAGTGATGCGACCATGTGGAAGCTTCCTTTTCACTAGAACTCAGATAAAATTGGATGATAAAAATACTTTATTATCAAAATTCAAAGAAAACGAAGAAGGTACCTATTCTAGAACTCCTATGGTAACCTCTGCGACAGCCTGGGCCCTGAGAATGAGGGCCCGGCCGACCTCGGGGGCGCCGTCGCGAAGGGTGCCTTCCCACTGCACTGGGTTACGAGTGGACCGATTGATTGGAAGGAGGGGAGAGAAGTAAGCGGCTGAACACTCTACGGTAACGTGAAAAGTTGTGGGGATAGCACCACAGCCTGGACAGCCATCAATATAACAAGTCGGGTATATTTTATTCATGAAGTGGAGGCTTGGAGGTCGCTTGATCTTCGCCTTCAATAGTAGAGTGCGATTGTGTAACAGGGCCCCGTGTGCTTCGTTTTCTTAATTTCTAGCCGCGCTTCGGTTCTCTGTGGATGCCTCCACCGTGGCGCTAGGAGAGGAACGTCTGCACGCGTAACATTGGCAACGCCACTTCCGTCGAGTTGAGGCGCCGCATCGGTAGCATGGTCTGGTGCCAGGTGGTGTCGTTTTTGAGGCAGCAGAACGCTGCGAGAACGCCCGAGGAGCAGCGCGCTTGTTGTGAACTGTGACGAGAGTACAGACGGGAGTGAGCCTGTCAGGTTTGCTCGTCATCCGCCTTCACAGAGTGGAGTGGTCTCAATTCTTAGATGAGAAGCAGCTTATGGCAGAGTTCAATCCGGTGTGTGGCCGGACTTCTCCAGGCCTATACGCTCTCGCGCTATCTTCAGACTAAGGAGGTTATAACCTCCTTTCGTCGGACGTCGTGCTTCAGACTCGCTCTCGAGGACAAGGAAATGCTTCCTCAGCAGTGTGGCGTCCCCACATCCACTGAGCATGCGCATCCCATTCCCACTCTATCTCCTGTTCTATGCTCCCCCCCCCCTTGCTATGCTCCCCATGGAAACGTGTTCCACGTTTGTGTTAGAGAAAGCGTGCACGTGTGGTTTGATTAGCACGGGATCACGTTCGATGTCTCTGGCGTGTGCGCTGAGGGACCGGCTGTTTAGAAGTGCTATAGCCATGATCGCTTGCGGCGTTCGCAGCAGTGGTCACTGGCTGGCATCAAGCGATGGTCACAGGCAGCATAAGTCAGGTACAGGTTCTGAATGGTGGCGTACCAGTCGTGGGCGAGTTCCTGTGTGTGCCGCTGCCCCGCTGCTTCGCATCCTCACATGGTTCCCTTCAGCGGGAGATTGTGCAATTTTTTTGTACGCGTAAACATGTTCTCCTTTTCTATGATGTGATTAAGATTTGCCTGAAGGTGCACTTATTCGACTTATTCGCGTGCGTTATATGATTGCTCTAAGGCGTTTGTTTTTTTATCAATTGAAACAGCACCATGTATGCGTTGTCAAATTTAACACGATCTTAACTGGTCATGGCACTGTACCGTAGGTCGGCTTGCACTAGGTGTTGGTGGTGTTGCGACTACTAGCCTAGACATAATAGGTTACATATGTTTCCGCACAGCAGGAGTGTTGGGGGTGCCTGCCTACTGATACAAGGAGGCTGCCAAATAAGCCCCATATATTTACCTAAATTAACCTGTTTTGTCATTGGTTAACGTGCACACTTATGGCTTTGTAGGTTTGGGATGATAGAAACTGAGAACCCGTAATGTTGCACTGAATTATTTGCTACTCACTTTGACCTTAGTAAGGTAGGTAGGTAATCAACTTTATTGATTCACGAAGGAATCATTTGAGGGGGGGTGTGGTTGGGGAAGTGGAATCAGGATGACGACGAGCCCTCGGGCCGCTCTAGGTGGCCGGACACTGCTGTGCTTCGGCGACCCTTCTGGCTCAGCTCACTGTCTGGGGCTGTAAACCCGGTTGCGAGCTGCGCAGAGCAGCCTCCCATCGCTCCTGGTGTTCTGACCCTTGCCACGGGGGCTTGGGTTTGTTTGGACAATTCAGAAATATGTGCTGGAAGTCGGCTCTGGTGCTAGGACATAAGTTGCAATGAGGCGAGGTTTCGCCATGTGTAAAAAGGGAGAGAAGAAAAGGAGTCGTTACTGTGGCCGTTTGAAGTCTGCGCCACAAAGCCTGGTCACTTCTGGAGAGAGATTTATGTGGCGGGGGATACGTTACAAAGTAAAAAATTTTACACCCAAAAGGGTGTAAAAAGGGTGCTCTTACAAGAAAGCACCCTTTGCAACACCCTTTAACACCCATAAATGGTCGATTGAAAAAAAGCACCATTTGTTTGGGTGCTTGCCTCGATAGCACCCTAAAATAGCCTCTAAGGGTGCTTTTGTGCCTGAGAAGGGTGTAGGTAACGATTCATGAGATTAAATACGCAGCATAAGAACAACACATAATTATAATATTTGGAATTTTACGTCTCAAAAACCTCTATATGATTATGAGGGTCGTCGTTGTGGAAAGCTCTAAAGATTTTGACCATTTGGTGTTTTTAATGGGCGCTGATATCGCACAGTGCACAGGCTTCTACCTTTTCGCCTCCATCTGAATTCGACTGCCACGGCCGGCATCGAACCCGCGACCTTCGGATTGGCGGCCGAGCAGCGTAGCTACTGCACGAATATGTGGACCTTGCGTTAAATGACGGCCTAGACTTAGAATGTGTGGAGGTGCTCTCCGAATACAGCAGAATGCCAGCAGAAGCAAATCGCGTTTCATCTATAATGGCAATTAACTGCAATCCACGTAACGAAAGCTCACCTTAGCGTTGGTTATAAGCTACATGTTTGCTGTGGATTATATACAGGAACATAATGTTCGCCCGAGTATGGGTGTGTGTGCGTGAGCCTGCGCATGTGTTCGCGTGTAAGCGCGATTGTGTGTACACCCGTGCATGTGTGCGTGCGCGTGTATGTGCGAGTCCGTGCTTGTGTTAAGCGTGCCTGTGCACATGTGTACGCCCATGCATGCGTGCGTTTACGGTCGCGTGTGTGTGTTGCCGTATGTGTGTATACGTGTATGTGTGTGCGCCTGTGAATAAATATGCGTGTGTATCAGCCCGTGCGCCCTCAAATTTCGTGTGTGTGTGCGGGGGGGGGGGCACTGCTTCTTAGGTCCCACACCTGTTCAGACTGGGAGTCTATATGGGAGGTGGCTTAAGAAATGGCGGTGGTCATCGCTGTACACGGACTATTCAGTACATGGAAAATAGCTGCACATTTTCATACCTCATCATTGCTTAGGAACTTGCTGTGGTAGCTGATTAGGTCCGCTGAGGCGCTTCTACGCTCGAAAACGTGAGTTATGACCAATTCACACGGGAAGCTGTCACTGCACTTATGCGCAACCATCGTTTTTATTAACAACGTTTAACAAGAACGTGCCCTGTCTTTGCTACAGGTGCTTAGCTAGCTCATTGGGCAACCATATGGAATTATGTGCTGATCATGTGGTCAGCAAAACATTTGTTATAACAACCTCGGCACGTTTCGTGGTGCGTGACAAGCCTTCTAAACATCCGCGACTGTGGATTAATTTGTTCCAGCTTCGACTACGCATTCAGTGTTTGCGGCACCATACGCGGAATTGCCAGACACAGGCAATGCGAAAAGAAATTCCTCTGGAAAAAGGTGTAGCGATGCTCTCCATATAATGCCACCGAGGACGAAACAATTATTGTTTCTGGCCATTCCATGGTGCACTTTGTTTTCCGCAAGTTTCGCTTCACTATTTTTCGCCCACTTCAATCGCATTCTGTCAAAATACTCAAAGAACCCGAGGCTGGTAAATAACCTGCTTCGCTGTGCGACTGGCTGGAAGGAGAGTTGCCGTTTACAAGGAGTCATTCCACGTCGATGGTGGTGGTAAAAAACATTTATTTCAGAAAAAGTCTACTAGAGAGTGCTGACGTGCCCCATCGGCGTGCTAGAGTGGCCAGACCCTATTCCGGGACGCCAGTGGAGCTGGAAGCTGCCCGTGCGCGCTCCACCAAGGAGCGTTGCACGGCCGTCCGCCGTATGTGCCATTGCGTTTGCCTTTCGGCGCCGTCTTGGCGGGTTTTCCGCTCCTACCCCCCCCCCCGCTCACCCCGGCCAGCGTTGCTCCCACAACGGCGGCGTAGATAAGCGAATAGTTGCGTCACCGAACACCCGCGTCGACAGCTGCCAGTGCCTCCTCCTTCTCTTTTTCAACGTTCCTCTCTCTGTCTCATTGTCTTTAAAATGCGTTGCGTTGGTCTGGGGTCTTGGTCGCTGTGTGTGTTCTAGCGAACAGGCGCATATTCAATGGTGGTCACGCATGACACCGTGTTCGAAGTGACGCTCGGATTAAGGAATATTCGTGGAGTGGCGGACACGGACAACGTGGGCCTGTTAACGGTGAGTGTACTGTTTTCGTAGGTAGTAATCATACAGCGCTAGCTGGGCGCCTGCAGCAGCTCTGCCGAAGTAGGCTGCCAGCCATTTACAACAGCATGCGTTCGCGGGCCTGTGGCAGATGCCCGATTAAACGTGTGACTTAACGAGTTCACACTGCTATGCGCGATGTTGTGTAAGTGCCTGCATCACTCATACAGTGAGTGATGTGATCACTTAACAAGGGCGGGATTAGTTGCTGATCGCACATTGTCTCTACACTGCACAAAGTAATTGATATTGTTTTAAGATGAGCTTTGGGCTACATCGTAATAACATTTCTATTAATACTCAAATGTGCAACGTGCTTCTGTAGGTGTAAGCGTAAAAAAAGAAAAAAAAGAAAAAATATGTACAGAGGCGCACTGTACGAAATGACTTTTTTTGCTTAAAGACGGTATAGTTGGAGGTGCTGATATGCCGCGATGCTCCCAGCACGTGCGCCTCGGTCTTTTAAGCTATTTAGGACAAGTGTCACCAGCAACGGGGAAAGATCTAGCAGACTTCCAAAGGTGCGTTGTTGTGGCCATCGCCGTGCGTTGTTTTCCCTCGTTTCTGTTTGCTGTTTCGTGCTTTGCTTCATCTGCGATAACGTTCGGCGCTATAACAGAATCGAGAGAGTATACGTGACTGTGGGAGCTATGTGCGGTAGCTCTAGCATAAGCCATGGCTGCTACAACGTAGACGGCGTCCACGCGCGTTGGTGTCGTTAGAGCGCTCCTACTTGCTTGATTGTGTTTAACTGAGTATTTAGGCACTGGTTACGTTTGTAAATCCCGTGGTCAATAATCGCTAATAGCGTGCCCCTGATTGCCATCAGAGGATGGGCTTGGTTGTCGAAATATGCCAGACGCTTTTTCTGAAAGCAAGCTTTGAAAAAAGTTTTTTAAAGAAATACTTTGAAACGTGCTAGGCAGTGCCTATTGCAGGCCCACAACTCTTTAAAAACTGGACGAGCTATCACATCTTTTATGAAATTACAAGGAATTAAGATGATTGAATTATAGATGACGAATTTCTGTGCTAGATTAGGTGCACAAAACACATGTTCGCAGCCCTACGTCTAGAGGAGCAGGCAAATAGGAAGCACAGCGTCAAATTTGGATTAGATTCCATTGACGGAGCGTCTTGTGAGGGTAGAAAGAACGAGAAAATTGTTCATTTTTGATGCCCTTATAGAGGCAGTCAGAATTGCACTGATTGGTGACTTATAGAGGCAGTCAGAATTGCACTGATTGGTGACTTGTAACAATTCCTCAGATTGTTAGAGGTGTGATTGAGTCAGTAAATCTTTTACTTTTTTTTGCAGACCTCTTCGCTAGTGCCACGCCCAAGATCATTTGTTCTCATGTAAAAGAGAAAGCAGAGATGTCTTCACTGTTTGTACATGAAGAGGTAAGTTTCTTGTGCGTTTTGATTTAAGCTAAATGTTCTGAACGTTGTACTTTAAGAAATGTTTTTCACACTGGCTCACTACCCTAGAAGGAATTTGATTCTTAGGTGAGTTCAGGCTTTCGTAAGTGCCATTTTTGAGCTGTAGTCTTACACTCCACCTCATTTCGGGAATTTGCTGTATGCTGGAATACTCTTATCTTTATCATACGAAATTATTGGAATGTATGGGTTGTATGCTTCGAGTTCAGTGTAATGTCAATTACACGCCATTTCGAAGGATACACACTACACATTCTTTATATATGGTGCTGCCAGAACAGCACGAACATCCCTTTATGAGAAGTCATATTTACTCTTATTACAGGATGAGAGGGTGCCGCTGACGTCCTGCGTAGTCTACCCCGGCCCCAGCCTAGAGCAAGCCTACTTCCTGAACCTCCACATGAATAACCGAAAAATCTTCCGTGTCAGTAATGACGAAGAAGGAGTGACAGCACTGATGAGTTAATTTTTTTTTATTTTCAACATTGTCTACGGCCGCAAGGCTTTTAACAACTACCGTGATTGAGCGGCTTTTTCTCGGCGTGAGCTTGGAGTTTATCAAAGAAGTTGTTCAGGCAGTACGACGCTGAAAATTTTAGTGTCACAATGCCTGAACAACTTTTTGTAGTGTGGTCATGGTAGATGAAAAAATATTGTTATTTGTGTAAATTATTTTGCTTAAATATAGCTGGACCATTCCATGCCAAACGTCCCAGCCACTTTGGCGACCATCTGAATTGTATTTGAAAAAAAAAAAATGTGCTGACTTACTGCGTTGAAAACAGTGAACTGCTAGAATATTTCAGCGAGAAAAAAAAGTTTTGTTCATGTGGCTGGCTTATAACTTCCTGGCATAATGCCGTCTGTGTGCTGTTTGTGGAAAATTTTGTTTTAAAACTACCGCTTATTTTTTCTAAAGCAAATTCGGTCTACCTGTTAAGTAAATGTGCTTCTGTAAGGTATTTGAAGCTCAATAATAATAGTGCAATTTTTTTGCCACATTAGCTTCCAAGAATAAAGCCAAAATGTGTTATGTTTGCATTTTTTATTGCAATATTGCACTTTGTATGAATATCTGAGCAGTGAATACTTACTCCACAGAAGGTATATTTTGAGGAAAAAATATCTTTACACCTCTTAAGCTGCTGAAATATACGAGAAAATATCACGAATGTCACAAAATCGGGATTTTTGTCCGTATTGAGATGCAATTTGCTCCATGTTGTTATACAATGAAAACTCATCATTATACCTAAACTCTAAGAAAATGAAATTCTTTCTGTAATAAAAATCTTATCGCAAAAAGGACAGGAAAGAGCGCTGTCAACTGAATTTTATTGAAGGTGCTACGAGCGTTTTTATACTGAGCACAAGACCAGGGCTCATCTGCAACAACACATGTGTGACCATGACAAAATAATTTTAACCGAGAAAAGAATACTCTTTTTCGGAAAAGATAACTGAAGGTGTACTGATGCATTGATCCTTGGCCTTCCTGATAAAGAGTTCTAAAATCTCTAATTTTTCTGCTTGCTTTTTTTTCAAAAACCGTGCTTTATGAAACCTAGGACTACACTTACATTCTTTACGGTGTCCGGCCTTGAGACTACTATAGCCCTTCTTAACATTTAAAGCATGCTGTCTTGCTTGATCATTGAAGCATTGCCCAGTTTGTCCTATGTTTACTTTTCCACGTGTTAGCGGTATCTCATACACATTAGATTGGCATTCAGTAAACCTGTTTTAGTGACGAATGGTGCAAGATTGACTATTCCTGTTGCTGTAAGTACATGCACCTTTGAAAGCTTGCAAGGGGTGGAAAATAACAATGTCATATCTGCTGGCTCTTTTCCTAAAATTGTGAGACATCTTATGAACGTAGTACTGTGTGACATACAAAGGTGATTGGTCATTCTCTTTTTCTTTTGGTCCTGTTTCCTTTAATTTTACTATCTGCAGGAGGGTTTCGCAAACAAGTGTGATGATGCTGTAGGGGTATTGGCTGGTGCTATCAGCCCAGAAGTGCTAACAATGTTCTGCCTTTTGATAGTGGGCATTCAAAGTCAGTAGAAAGAGGAATTGATACCACATGTATTCAGGCCACCCTTCAGAAGTCATGTTAGCACAAGGGTGAGGTTAGGCTTAAAAACCAGATTAAAAGACTAAAAGATGCTGGGTATCCCAACAGAATCATCACGCCCCTTTGCGAAACCCTCCTGCAGAAAATAAAGTTAAAGAAGACAGGACCAACAAAAAACAATGACCAAAACCTTTGCATGTTATACCACATCACGTGTCTCACAATTAAAAAAATAGCCAGCAGATATGATATTAGCGTGTTGTTTTCCACCCCTTGCAAGCTTTCAAAAGTGTGTGTACTAAACAGCAACAGGAATAGTCAATCTTGCCCTATTCGTCACGAGAATAGGTTTACTTAATGCCAATTTAACGTTTGTAGAAGTATTTTTTATCAGGTAAACCAATGATCAGTGCATCACTACACGTTCACTTTCCTTTCCGAGAGGGAGTATTCTTTTCACAGTTAAGATTATTTTGTAGTGCTCACACGTGTCGTCTTGCATGAACACGGTTCTTGTACTCCGTATAAAAGCGCTCGTAGCACATTCATTAAATTCAGTTGACAGTCGGTGCTATTTCCTGTCCTTTCTGTCTCTTTCTAAAGTTGTCGCACTGTAACTAGCACACAACCACGATGAACCAACTCTCCCAAATTAAGCTCTTGTTACGTAACACGTAGACCGAGTTTCGTATGGAAAGAAGGAGCAGTGCTTTTAAAATAAAATTTTTCACATACAACACCTAGACGGCATTCCAGGAAGTTCAGAAGGCAGCCACGTGACCAAATATTTTTCCTCTCCTAAATATTCCAGAAGTTCACTATTTTCAATGCAGCACGAGTTTTTCGAACACATTTGAGATGGTTGCCAAAATGGCTGGGACATTTGCCATAAAGTGACCAAGCTGTGTCATTAGCCAATATTATGCATTACCTCTTTTGTTTTTGTGTGTCCTGACTCAGTTTTGTGTTTATTTTTAGCTTATTGTGTTTCTGTTCATTGTATTGGTTTCTTAAGTATTCGCTAAAGTTACGTGTGCGAAAACCCATATATGTTTGCATGTACATCATTTCTCATAACCAAATGTTATACATCCAGGAATACAAAGCTTAAACCACTGTGATTGTATACATTTGAAAACATTATCTATATATTAAAATAGAGGTGTTGTACGTCGAGAAAGGTTCAGACGTAGCTTGGCAAAATGTCCTTTATCAGGCAGGTCTGGCTAATGGCGAGCGGCGTGCGCGAGCTACTACTGCAGCCACCGATCATCATCGTCTTCTTCGTTGCCAGCAGAGCGTCAGTTACTCAAATTCATTAATTCATTACAATTACTCCCCGCGAAATAAGGAGCCATCCTGGCGACCTATGGACAAGTAAACACGGGAGGGTCGTAGCAGGGCTTAAGTCTCGAGACGTGGACAATTTCCTGGCCACGACGACGTTGGTCAGAAGATGGTTCCAGTGGCTCGATGAGGTAATTCACCGGTGACGTTTTTTGTAGCACACGATATGGGCCGTGATACTTGGGGACCAACTTGGTAGAAAGGCCAGGTGTAGCAGAAGGAACATGCAGCCAGACGAGTGAACCTGGATTGTAGGAAGTAGTGTTATTTGATGCGTCATGGTTGTGCTTTTGGCGTCCTTGGTCTTGGGTTGTGAATGATCTTGCCAGTTGGCGGCATTCCTCAGCGTACTTAGCGGCTTGAGACAAAGTCGTGGACTCCGAGGAGTCAGGTTTGTACGAAAGAATGGTGTCCATAGTGCAAGAAGGTTCGCGTCGGTAAAGGAGGAAAAAAGGAGAGAATCCAGTAGTGCTTTGAATGGCGGTATTATAAGCGAACGTGATAAACGGGAGCACTCGGTCCCAATTGGAGTGGTCTGACGAGATATACATAGACAGCATGTCACCAAGGGTGCGGTTGAAGCGCTCTGTCATTCCATTGGTCTGAGGATGATAGGCGCTTGTAGTGCGGTGAACGACGTGGCACTCACGCAGCAATGCTGTGATGACGTCTGACAAGAATACGCGACCACGATCGCTCAGTAACTCCCGAGGTGCTCCATGACGTAATACGATGTTGTGAAGAACGAAAGTCGCAACGTCTTTTGCTGTAGACGAGGGAAGGGATGAAGTTTCGGCATACCGCGTGAGATGGTCGACGGCAACTATGATCCAGCGGTTACCGTCAGCAGTGTTGGGAAGGGGACCATAGATATCGATGCCGACGCGGTCGAATGGTCGGGATGGGCATGGTAAGGGTAGCAGGGTACCGCTGGCGTGACAAGGGGGAGTTTTTCGTCTCTGGCACGTCGAGCAGGCCCGAACGTATTGTCGTATAAAACGGTACATGCCACGCCAGTAATATCGGAGACGTATGCGAGAATAAGTCTTCAGGAAACCTGCGTGGCCACATTGGAGGTCGTCATGAAACGTGGAACAAATTTCGGATCGCAGATGACGTGGAATCACGAGTAGCCACTGACGTCCACCGGGTGCGTAGTTGCGTCGGTACAGCACGTCGTCGCGAGTGGCGAAGTGCTCCACTTGCCGACGCAACGTGCGAGACGGGGGGGAAGCCGTCCGCCCAGCCAGGATGTCTAGAATCGAAGCAACCCAAGGGTCCTTGCGTTGCTCAGATGGCATGTCGGCGATGGTGACGGCAGTGGCATCACAGGTTAGACTTTCGCAGCAGTCCGGTTCAGGGGGTAGAGGCGAACGGGATAGGGCGTCTGCGTCCGAATGTTTCCGGCCGGAGCGATAGACCACGCGAATATTATATTCTTGGAGGCGTAATGCCCATCGGGCAAGGCGACCGCTTGGATCCTTCAATGACGACAACCAGCAGAGGGCGTGGTGGTCAGTCACGACGTCAAAAGGGCGCCCGTACACGTAAGGTCGAAATTTTTCTATCGCCCAAATAATGGCGAGGCATTCTTTTTCAGTGACAGAATAGTTGCTTTCGGTTTTGCTAAGAGTTCGGCTTGCGTAGGCAACCACGTACTCTTGGAAGCCGTCTTTCTTCTGTGCAAGAATAGCGCCTAGCCCGACTCCACTAGCGTCGGTGTGGATCTCTGTGGGTGCCGATGGGTCGTAGTGTCGCAGAATAGGCGGCGACGTGAGGAGGCGGCGCAGTTCATTGAAAGAGTCGTCACAGGTGGCAGACCAGGCTGAAAGGTCTCTGGAGCCGGCGAGGAGCTTGGTCAAAGGAGCGATGATCGTCGCGAAATTGCGGACGAAGCGCCGGAAGTAAGAGCAAAGGCCTATGAAGCTTCGGAGCTCTTTCATGGTGGTCGGTTTGGGAAACGCTGAAACTGCTGTAAGTTTGGCAGGGTCAGGAAGAGTGCCGTCTTTTGAAACCACGTGGCCAAGGATCGTAAGCTTTCGAGCGGCGAAATTGCACTTCTTCAGATTCAGTTGCAGCCCCGCGGCAGAAATACACGCGAGGACTTTCTCGAGGCGGGTTAAATGGGTTGCAAAATCAGTTAAAAAGACGACAATATCATCTAAATAACAAAGGCAAACGTTCCATTTGAGGCCTCGAAGGATAGAGTCCATCATCCGCTCGAAAGTAGCTGGCGCGTTGCAGAGGCCAAAGGGCATGACTGTGAATTCGTAAAGCCCGTCGGGCGTGATGAAAGCAGTTTTTTCACGATCGGCCTCTGCCATGGGTACCTGCCAGTATCCAGAGTGGAGATCTAAAGAAGAGAAAAATTCGGCTCCCTGTAGGCAGTCCAAGGCATCGTCAATGCGTGGCAGCGGATAGACATCCTTGCGCGTGATTCGGTTGAGACGCCGGTAGTCCACGCAAAACCTGATGGATCCGTCCTTCTTCTTCACCAACACAACTGAAGAGGCCCAGGGACTGCTTGACGGTTCTATTATGCCACGTGTCAGCATGTCGTCAACCTGTTCATTGATGGCACGGCGTTCGGTAGTTGACACACGATATGGACGCTGCCGTAATGGCGTCTCTTGACCGGTATCTATACGGTGAACAACAGATGACGCTCGACCTAAGGAAGGCTGATTGTGGTCAAACGAGGCTCGAAAACGCTGTAGGAGCTTGATCAGCTGTTTCTGTTGCCCAGGCGTGAGGTTACAATCGATGGACTTGCGGAATACATCCATAGGTTCATTAGCGTCAGTTGCGGGTGTAATGGCACAAGTCGGTAGAAATGGCTTGTCTGGATAGATCGGGTCTTCGAAAATACAATTTAAGGTCTCGAGGCTTCCCAGACACTCACCGCGTAGCAGGATGTATGGGCAAGCAGAAACGTTACACGCATAAAGTACCGCCGAACCATTGGAAAAGTTGATGACGGCAAACGGGAGGACGATGGTTTGGTGTTGCACACTAGCTATAGTTGGTTGGAACAGGAGCGTCGAGTTAGTGGCAGCAGGGGAAAACACAGGCACTAGGATGGCGGACAACGGCGCGATGCGGACGTCAGCTGCGGCAAACACTTTCGAGGGACTGTGGTGGTCGATATCAAGGCACGGATTCGTCAACGTGAGTCCAGCGCGAGCGCAGTCGACGAGGGCCTGATGGGTAGAAAGGAAATCCCATCCTAGTATGACGTCGTAAGATGAACGTGGGAGAACAACAAAGTTG
Organism: Rhipicephalus annulatus; assembly: GCA_013436015.1. Taxonomy (NCBI): domain Eukaryota; kingdom Metazoa; phylum Arthropoda; class Arachnida; order Ixodida; family Ixodidae; genus Rhipicephalus; species Rhipicephalus annulatus. The sequence continues at coordinate 70,615 of WOVY01005599.1, forward strand.
ACGGCGTACCAAACATCTTGAATAAGAACGCGTGCTGTGCACTGAGCTGTCGGCGCGATGAAATGGGAGGTGGCTGTACGCAGAGCAAGATTCGTAAGCGGCGTTGTAACTTTTCTCAAATCGCGACACAGTTTTTCACTAATTACAGAAACGACGGCGCCTGTGTCGACAAGTGCACGTACAGCAACACCTTCTACTAGCACATCAATTTCGTTGGTCAGACAAAGAGCAGGTCTTAGAAAGTTCGACGACGACGCAGCTCTTGCCTCCGGAACTGCGGCTGTCAGTTTTCCTCTCGAGCGGGGCTCGTGCGCCGAAGCATCGGGGAGACAGATCGGCGACGGGGTGGTAATGACCGGCGAGAATCGACGGGGCGTCGTGGGGTCAATGAGTCGGTGATAGGAGAAGATGGTCGCTGGGGTTTCTGGGCAGCCTGGTAATTTGCAGAATTCCCATGGTCTGGAGGCTGGAAGTTGCGACGGCGACAGTAGCGTGCTATATGTCCCACGAAACCACATGCGAAACAGATGGGTCGATTATCCAAGGTGCGCCATGGGTTAACGACAGAAGGTGCAGGGGGCGAAACGGGATGGGGTGCCGTATACGTAGGCAGCGTCGTAGGGTAGGAGGACCCGGTGCCCCGGTATGCGCCAGAGACAGGTGGGTCTGGGGGTCTAGCAACGACGGCAGCGTAGGTCAGCGGCGTAGGGACAGGTGGCGATGGAGGCAGTGCTTGCGTGACCTGTGTCTCAATGACCTGGCGTAGACGTGGGTCTAACGAGGTCACTGGCGCGGATGCTTCGGCCACAAGTGAAAGCTGACGCGCAACTTCCTCACGAATGAATTGTTTGATTTGGGGCAGTAAGACGGTGTGATCAGCAGCGACGTCGTGTATGAGGGCGGAAACTTCAGCCGTATCTTCTGCGGCCCTGTGCGTCGAGACACGCTGCTTACGCAACTCGTCGTACTCCTGACAGAGCTGGACAACATCGGTGACGGTCTGTGGATTCCTGGCGACGAGCATCTGGAAGGTGTCGTCGTCAACTCCTTTGATGATGTGCTTGATTTTGTCGCGTTCGGTTAGAGATTCATCTACCCGCTTGCAAAGGGACAAGACATCTTCAATGTAACTCGTAAAGGCCTCGTCCCTGCGCTGGACTCGACTACGGAGACGCTGTTCCGCGCGAAGCCGGCGCACGGCGGGACGGCCGAAGACCGCGGAGATGGTGGTCTTGAAGGCGGACCAGTTGGTAATTTCGCCTTCGTGGTTCTTGTACCAGAGGCATGCCACATCAGCGAGGTAAAAGCGCACGTTTGTGAGCTGGTCACAGGCGATCCACTTGTTGGAAGCGCTTACGATTTCGTACTCGACGAGCCAGTCCTCGACGTCTTGTTCATCGTTGCCGCGAAAAATTGGTGGGTCGCGTTGCCGAGGCGCGCCAGTACAGTAGACTGTCGTTAAGGCAGCTTGAGAAGGGCCAGTAGCAGTCATGGTGAACGGTGAGGGTAGCGTCCGATTGCGAAGTTCCAGGTTGATGGGAACCCCGGCTCCTCCACCACTTAAAATAGAGGTGTTGTACGTCGAGAAAGGTTCAGACGTAGCTTGGCAAAATGTCCTTTATCAGGCAGGTCTGGCTAATGGCGAGCGGCGTGCGCGAGCTACTACTGCAGCCACCGATCATCATCGTCTTCTTCGTTGCCAGCAGAGCGTGCGTTACTCAGATTCATTAATTCATTATAATATATTTTTGTGTGCATCACTTCTTGGGAACGATTGTGTACATGAAGGCGTATATAGTGAAATCATGGTGATTGTATATATTTGAAAGAATCATAAGTATATATTTACCTGTATTTCATTCCTATTAACCGATTGTGTACATGAAGGAGTATTAAACTGGAAACCACTGGGATTGTAGATACTTGAAAGAATTTTAGGGATATATTAGTGTGTATTTCATTTGTAGTCTCTATGTACTTGAAGCAGTATACTAAACTGAAACCAGTTCAATTGTATGTTGCAAAGAATTGTCAATAAAGTGGAACTGAAAAAATATAATAAACATTTGAGGTGTTGCATGTGTAGTGTACGTATACGTGAACGTATATATGGTGAAAAAGTTGTGTGGCAGAAGAAAAGTTTGTTTTATTTGCCTATTAAATAAACGCAATATGCAAGGGCAGCAAGGCTTCATTTTCTGTAACGCGCATTATGCATATACTGTGAAGTATATATAGATCCAGCACAAGTTCATACACGATTGTACGCGTTTACATTTTTGCCCACACGCAATGATTGGAGCTCGACAGGTGGCGCACCATCGATAATCAGGACCACTTTCTTCAAGTAGTGTGTAATCAGTGCATTCTAAAAGAATGCCACCCCTGCCATGGGCACTCAACATCCTTGTGCACCCTTCTCGCACCCTCCTCAGAGGGTGCTAAAAAAGTGATGGACATCGAAGGCACCCTTCCTTAAGGGTGTTTTTGTAACACCCTACAGTTTTTTTTACATGTACACCCTATTCTAAGGGTGCATGGAAAAGCACCCTTTTTGGAAGGTGCTGAATTAACACCCTTAGAGTGTCGTCCACGGGACCAGCTCATTTACACCCTTCTGGGTGTAAAACTTTTTACTGTGTAGGCGGGAATTTCGGTAAAGTAGCGTGATATCGTGATAGCTGAGGAGTCGATCCCTGGCACTTCGAAGCGAAGGCAGGTCGCTGTGAGCCCGGTTGGCGAGTGCTCGGGCTTGGGTGTGAGCGGCCGTGTTGCCTGGGTGTCCACAGTGTGCAGTGACCCAGAGGAGGGGGATGAGGCGATCAGGCGGAAGAGATGATTCAAGAATTTTAGCAGCCGGAGAATGAATTCGGAAAGTGGCGAAATTACGAATTGCAGTTTTTGAATCAGGAAAAATATACTCAGCAGAGGAGTGAACAATGGCTAAAGCAATTGCCGCCTCCTGTGCTTCCAGGGATTCTGTCGAATTTGGAAGGGACGCACTAGCGACCAGTTTTTGAAATCCATCTACGACGGCTACCGCGAAAGCTCGATGATCTACATATTCGGCCGCGTCTACATAGACTGCGGGAGAATTAGGAGGGAAGCGCTTCTGAAGGAACTTGGCTTGAGCTTCCCATCACGCCCGATTATGTTCTGGGTGAGTATTTTTGGGGAGCGGCGGGATTAATAGTTTGCTGCTAACAGTAACGGGAACTGCGTGCGTGGCCGTGGTGTGACCAGGAACGATGATTTCAAGTCGGCACAGGAGTACCTGGCTTGTTTCTGTGAGTGATAGTCTTTGATATTGGCTGAAAAGATGCGCCTCTACAAGCTCTCCCAGAGTGTTGTGCACCCCAAGTTGAAGTAGTTTATCCGTGGCTGTTGATTTAAGGAGATGGAGCGCAGTTTTATAGGCATTACGAATGAGTCTGTTAAGTTGCTCGATCTCCGTAAGTGAGAGATAGAGGTAGGGGATAGAATAGGTAATTCTGCATAGGCAAAATGCCTGTATGAGGCGGCGTGTGTCTGCTTCCTTCATGCCGCGATGACGATTGGATATGCGCTTAATGAGGGAAGCTGTATTTTGAACTGAGGTGTGGATTAACTTTATAGTGTCAGCGTTCGAGCCATTGTCGGAAATATTAAGGCCTAAAATATTGATTTTATTGACCATGCGAATAGGGGTGTCATCAAGCATGACTTGAATGTGACATGTATCTTGCTTTTTAAAGTCAATTACTAGGAGTTCCGATTCAGCCGCCGAGTAGGTGAGCCCAATATTGTTGCCGTGTTTAACAACAATGTCAGCGGCCAACTGAAGCTTCGATTCGATTTCGCCATGGTTGCCAGTATTGACCCAGATGGTGATGTCATCCGCGTACAAGGAGCGATTGATGGAAGAAAGTTTGGCAAGTTCCCGCGCTAGTAGTATGAGAGTAACGGTAAAAAGGAACGGGGACAAAACCGATCCCTGGGGCGTTCCCTTGCTAACTAGCATGAAGGGAGTGGTTTTGAAAGTGCCCAACTGTAGGCAGACGGATCCATTGCTGAGAACGGCAGAGACATACCTGTGCGTGCGAGAGCCTACGTTTAGTTCACTATGAGATTGTAAAATCGAGGAGTGAGAAACACTATTAAAAGCCTTAGTCAGGTCCAATGCAAGGATGGCTCTGGTGATGTGTGGAACAGTAGGATTTAGCAGGGCCTCCTTAAACTGCAGCATAACATCCTGAGTGGAGAGTCCCGCTCGGAAGCCGTACATGGTGGAGGGAAACAGTTTTTCTTGTTCCATGTAGCGATTAAGACGATTGAGAATTGCATGCTCCATCAGTTTTCCTGTACATGAGGTAAGAGAGATCGGTCTCAAATTGTTAAGGTCTAACGGCTTATTATGTTTAGGTATGAAAGTCACCTTAGCTGACTTCCATTCCTGGGACAGCGTGCCCTGCTCCCATTGTTGATTCTTGTAATCGGTAAGAGCTGCCACTGACTTGGAGTCTAAATTTCGGAGTGTTTTGTTAGTAATTCCATCTAGTCCTGGAGCAGATGTGGTGCGAAGTTTGCTTAAGGCAGCCCAAACTTCCGCCTCTGAAATTGGTGCATCCAAGTCTGCATTGGGAGCTCCATTGTAGGTAGGTAACGATTCTCGCCTTGGGCCAGGGAAATACGCAGTTTTAAGAGCAGTTTCAACGTCTTGCCCTTGTTTTTCTACTTCAAACAAGAGTTTCGTAATTCGCCTATTACTTTCACATCGCGAGGAGCATGGATCTAACATATGGCGAAGCAGGGACCAAGAGTTCTTCATATGTAGAGTACCGTCGAGTCGGTTACATATCTGCTTTCATTGCTGTGATGAAAGTTCGGCCGCGTGTTCAGTTACAAGCTGGAGTGTTTGTGACATTTTTCGTTTTAGTTTGCGATTATATTTTTGCTTGAGCCATCGTTTCTCCAAGCTCTGATAGGCCTCCCATAGGTGGAGTAGCCTGCTGTCCACTGGATCACGGATATGTGCTGCTGGGGCTACTTTTTCGCTAAGAGCTACATCATGTTTAAGCTGAGACGCCCAGTCTTTGTAGTCTTGAATTTCTTTTTTCGGGTTTCGGTCTCGCATTTCGCGAAATTCATCCCAGTCAACAATATGTTTTAAATGAAACTGTGGACGCAAATTGGCATGGGGCAGTGTAATTGTTAGGATGTAATGATCACTGCCGAGGTTGACCTCACTGTGTGTCCAGTTAGCTTGTCGCACATTTTTAGTGAAAGTAAGGTCAGGGGTGGTATCTCTGCTCACACTGTTGTCAATTTGTGTTGGGAACATGCAGTCAGTGAATAGAGTGCACCTGTTTCGCTGAATGTATTGAAGAAGGCTGGTGCCCTTCCGAGTGTTTCTCCTGTAACCACAATCTACAAGCGGGGCATTAAAGTCACCCGTTCCAACTATGGGAGCAGAGTTTGCTATTTGGATGGCCCTATCGATTGCTTCAAAAACAGCAGGGAGGCCATCTCTAGAATGAGAATAAATATTCAAAATAAAACATGTGCCTTGTCCTGTACGACGTGGGAGAAGTTCAAGAAGAAGGCAGTCACAGTAAAGATCGGAAAGATCATGCGCTATAAACAAGATATTCCTCTGTATACATGTGGTAGCCCATGGGGAGCTAGGATGCGAATGTAGAGCCTGATAGCCGAGGAGTTTGCAAGCTTTTAAAGGCTCCTGTACAGAGATGACATCAGGGGCCCGTGTAGACCGCTGTATATAAAGTGAGAGGTTGTCTCTCTTGTTTCTTAATCCACGGCAATTCCATTGCCATATACAGAGTGAATAGGGTGAAGATGAGGCAAGGGTGCAGAAGGGGGTTATTGCTGCGAAGGCGCTGGAGAGGGTTGAGATTGTGGGAGATATTCGAGCCGAGCAACTAACACGTCTAGAATACTCTCTATCTTATGGAAGCGTTCAGCAATTCGCGTAAAGCCTAAATCAACCCTTTGTTTGAGTTCCGGTTGTTCTTTCCGAATTTTTTGACTGGTGTTTTTAAAATCGTCCTCCGATGACTTGGGTTGTTCTGTCCTTTTCTTTTTTGCAGGCTGTGGAGAGGAATCTATAATATCGGTCCCTGACTCGGCTGCCATATCAGGCTCTATGACAGAAAGGGAGATGAATAGGGGTGGAGAAGACGCGGGTGGGGCAGCTGTAAGTGCACTTAAACGTTCCAGCACCAGAGCCAACTGTTTCTTTAACTCTTGATTCTCTCGCATTAGACGTTCGATAGTCTCCTGAGTTTTAGAATTTTCTTTAGTGTCAGAGAGCATACAACAGGAGCAGGAGGCTTGCTTTGCCCAGCTCACCTTTTCGGGTTTGGTGCTGAAGTCGCGGCTTTGTGATGCACTTCGTCCAGGGCTTTTGCCTTTGCTGCCATGGTTTTGTCCAGGACTCCTGCTTCTGCTGCTAAGGTTTCGTCCAGGACTCTTGCTTCTGCTGCTACGATTTCTATCGTCGATGCTTGAAAAAAACTCCTTCTCGAGCTGGAACTCGGGCTGCTCCTGCTGGTGCTTTTGTTGCGGCCTTTGTCGTGGCCGAGAGAGACGGCTGAAGCCACGCTGAAAGCGTTGCTTGCATGCCCTGTCACCCGTCTTGTGAGCGTTCCCACAGATGACGCACTGCGGGGTGCAGGGATAGTCCTCCGGGTGTTTCTGTCCGCAGCTCGAGCCAGTGAGGCGATTTGGCAAAGGACATACATCTCGTCGGTGGCCGACTTGTCTGCAGTTTAGGCACGCTTCCACCTTCGGTCGAAAGTTGAAAACGGCGTAGAGGATGCCAAACATTTTGACGGCTGACGGAGGAAGCTCCTCAGCCATGAAGTGAATGAGCACTGAGCGTGAGGTACGCCCCATGTCCCTTGCTTGGACTATTGGTAGAAGGGGATTCGCCCGACGTAATTCTTGAAGCAAGTCCTGGGGTGATTCACCATTCCAAGCGCGGTAGATGATTCCTGCCCGTGCCCCGTCCAGGGGAGCTATGTACGCGTGAAATCCCAGTTTTTTTACCACGTAGCGTGAGTTCTCGTATTTTTGCATAGTTGGCAACTCGGTCAGCGCAAGATGTGGACACGGTGAAAATATTCTTGGCCAGATTGGTGCACACAAGATCTTCGCCGGCAACCACAGAGTGCAGTCCGAATTTGGCGACTACAGCCGCTCGTAACTCTCCATCGTTGTATTGGGTCAGATCTACGCCCGCACTCGAACGAAAGACAATCTTGAAGTCATCGACTGGCAACCGTGGCAGTAGTTTCAAGCGAGGTCACGCAACAGCTCTGTTGTCGAGCTTTGAGGAAACGCTGGGCGGTGATTCCGTTTTGCGTGCTGGCGTTTCGGCAGCTGACGCCGCTTTACTTGACTGCGTTCCTTCAGTTTCTTTTGACTGTTGTCGAGGTGACCATTGTCGGGCGTTCAGGACTAGACTCCAATCTTCTGGGTTGAATTCTGTGGCAAATAAATCCGTGCCACTCACCATGTGTGCCATAGCGTTGCCGAATGAACTTGTGCACGCGCGTCGAAGCGCGAGCCCGGCGCCGGTGCCGGTGGCGTTAGGGCTAACGAGGTGGCGTTCCCCCACTCAGCTAGAGTTGATGTTTGCAAAGCTCCTCAAGAACAAAGAGGTTTGAGGCACTCACCAGCAGCGTCGGCAACTTGCTGAAGTTCAAGAGAGACCACTGTTGGCACCAAAAAAGCAGTCTTGGTTCGACAAAAACTTCGTAGAATACGGAGCCCATGCGAGGCACACCAGCCTTGCCTGGCCCCCTCTTGACCTTAGTAAGACACAGACTAAAGGCAGGGTGCTGTAATGAGTCAATCACTGATTTATTTTCGCGCTTTTTTTCACTGGGATGCGTCTTTCTGTCGTACTCACCCCTATGGTTGATACTTCGACCTCGTAATAGAGAACCGTTCGTACGCCTTTCATAAAACACTAGAAGGGACAAAACAGACAGAGGGTATGACAGATTACATGTACCTGCGTCAATAATTAGGAGGGAAAACATGCAGCTTTCAGTGGCAAGCGCGACCTGTTCCATGTAGATGCGACATACTCTTAAACCATCGTGAACTTGTTTACAGCGCAACACCAGAAACACAGGACAGTGAAGGAGTCTCTCTTTTGCTCCTTCCCTGTCCTTTGTTTCTGGTATTACACTGTAAACAAGTTCACGATGCATCCCAACCAACTGGCCCACCTTACCGTCATACTCTTAATTCTTGTAATGTAGCGCGAAGAGCGGCGGATACACCGTGACAGCACTCTTGGCAATATGGTGAGCAAAGGTAAGGAATGCAATTAAACCGTAACTTAGAATGGTTTCCAAATCGCTTAGTTAGACGAAGGTGACGAAGTGAATGATTCTGCCAGATTTCCACTCTTGATTTGAAGAATACCTCGCAGGTATTTATATCAAGGAAGTTATACTGAATAACGCTTACAGAATGGTACACGGAGAATACAAGCTCTCACTGTGTTGTTAGGTATGAATAAAAAAGAAGAACATTGGAAAGTCAGGACTATTTTTCGTGATAAAGCGTAGCAGCCTACCAGTAACAAAAAAAAAGAAAACACTCGGTGGTGTCACGCTTGCCGTTTTGCTGGTCAAAAAGAGGCACAAATAACGTTCCTTGATAACGAATTTAAGATCTGCTGTACCAGCAGATGACAAATAATTACCCTGATAGTGATCTATGCATGAGTAATTGAAATAATCTAGCTAATGGTATCCAAAGCTGACATCCAACTTGAATCTCAGCTTGTGAATAATGCTAGAGGCGTGCTCCAAATCGCCCGCACGGGGCAAATTTAAAGGCAGCTAGACTGCTTTGCTGAGAACTTAAAAAAGAAAAACAATTTGGAAAGGTAGATTTCAAGACATCAATCTCTTTGGACCTGTTAGAAACACCTGCAAGGCTTCAGCTAGTTTGCTTGCAGCGCACATGAAAGACAAGAGAAAATTAAGGCACATATAGATGCACAGGTCACCAACTTCCAACACACATTATTTTCGGATGCCAAGTAACATTCACGCATTGTAACTTGATTTTGTACTGTCTTTTACATGCGCTACAAGGAAACTAACTGAAAGCGCGCTACCAACAAGGCCGCATCCCATACCTCGTGAAATTTATTCCTCTGGAATATTACCGTCACTGTATCCTGGGCATAAAGCCTCCAAAGCAAGTAGATTTGGTGCATTTAAATGTACCATGAGTTGCCGGGAAGCAGCACCTAAATTTTTTTATTCAAGGTAGATGATCTTTTACTAGTAATAAGAGTGTTATCTATGAACTGTACTCGGAAATTGTTTAAATTTTACTGTGTTTTATTACTGTATTATTAATTTTTCTATATTCATACTTCTATCCTAAGCATACGGTTTTAAACTGTAATTTCATAATTGTCTTCAAAAATAACATCTACTTGGCTAAACCCTCAGCGTGGGGGATTGGCTTCCAGGTTGTGAGACCCCAGCGGGATGGCTGCCGTTTCTTGGGCTAACTCTACTGTACTCCATTTTTTACTGAACTGTCTACGAAAGCATCTTTTAGGGGCGAAGCTCCTTCAGGTGTGGGCTCGTTAGCTGTTGTCCATCGTAGCCACCGCTAATGCTCGGATTGCTCACTAGATGGCGCGGCAGCGCTCGCTCCCACCTACTTGTATATGAAGAATCTACAAAATGTACAGCTACTTGCACATGAAGAATGTCGATATAAAATGGCGGAAGCGAACCAGAAAATTGACTGGTAAATACTTGAAAAACAGCAGGGGGCCAAACCAAAAAGAATTATCGGTTAAGAAGAAGGTGAAGGAAGCTGAGACCGATATGTAGACAATTGGCATGATTAAGAAGTCCGCACTAGAGATCTATATAACTTTTAAGCAGGAAATTGGCAAGGAAAGGATCTATGACAATACTCGGGGTATAGTTCTCTACTGTTTGAGGCGAAAACGGGAGTATTGCGAACCAAGACATATCGGGCCAAATACGAAGGGGTAGACACTGTATGCAGTGCGTGTGGAGAGGAAGAAGAAACTGCCGAACACTTGATAATGTTTAGTAAAGGGCTAAATCCTATAGTTCAGGATGATGGCGCAGAGTTTTTCAGAGCACTGGGGTTTAGGGACAGGGAGGGCAAAATAGACTTTAAGCGGGTAGACTTAACTAGAAGAAGGTTATCTGATTGGTGGCTAAATTCAAGGCACGAGTTAAAGTTAAATTTTTCACTGCGAAGTACGAATCCTCAGCCTCAATATTTAAGGAAAAAATTTGTTTTTGATTCATTAAGTATTATGGCTTGGTGGCGCTAGCCACCACCCGATCAAAAGGGTACAGCCATATTCATATATCCATCCATCCATCCATTCAACCACCAGCTCGTTCCCGCGGCAGCAACTCGGGAGCGGTGGGCACGAGTTCATGGACGAAGTGCTCAACCGAGACCTGGCCTTCATCCGGGGCGTATTCAACACGGTGCAATACTGGCAATAACGCCGCAAGGAACTCTATGCCATGATTCACCAGCTCGGCAAACCACGTGCGTTTCTGACGTTTTTTGCCGTGGAAGTACACTGGGACAGGCTCCTCGAAACTCTGGAATGGCTACGACTGGGATCCACTGTTTACCAATGTACCTCCGGAGCTTCGCCCACTCATCATCATTCACTCCATGGATATGCTGCGACTTTTTTTCGGCATGCTGGTCAGGATTGTGCACATGGTAAGCAGGAAGATGTGTGCATGACCTGGATGAATGCCCGAGTTTGTATGCACCAATGTGTACGCATACTGCCACGTGGCATGCGACGCTGAAAAAAGCCGCGTAATGACTAGGAAATGCGAAAATCTTCATTTAGACATACTTTTCCAAAGAAAGTGAATGTTGAAGGCAGAGGCAATTCGCTATGAGCAGTCGTCAGCGAGCTAAACATGACCGCTCTGACGCGTGACCTGGCCTACTTCGACTGATGCCAGTCGTCAAGCACTAGGCACTGTTGCCAGGATAATTTCTCGTTGTACTTGAATAGCATGTCGGCATGCATAGGTAGCATCTCGGCAACAGAACCCACAACTACGTGGTGCTAGCGCCAATCAAACTGTTTCAGAATACACTCGCTTTAAGCTTGCTGACGGCTGTACACAGATAGTGGCGAGAACATTTGTCGGCCGTCGAGTAATGTGGCAACCGTTTGGACGCGTTTTTTTAAAGGACGAAGCTCCTTATGGTTTAGGGCGATCCCTCGTCCCTCCAGCGTACCCAGTAGCGTCTCCCTTATTATACAATATATGGCGCTGTCTCATAGATATGTATGAAAACTGCAGTTGGCTGACAATATACTAGATGGCACTGTACGTATTCTGTGTTGTCATCGCCATTTCTCGCTTAGTTTTCTAGAAGGCGCTCTCTCATACAGAAGTGTGCTATATGGTGGTTGGGTAAATGGACACTAGATGGTGTTTGAGGTACCGCTGCTGTTTGAGTGTGTTTGAGGTACCAACGCCTCCTCTAGAAAGATGGCTGACGAATGGCTCGCGCTCCCAGCGGAGTTGGCCTGCCTTCAGTTTTAAACAAGCGCCGTGCGGTGGCGCTTGCGACCGACACTATTCTTGTGCATGATATCAGATGTTCAAGCAAGATCAGAAATTAAGCAACGTCGAATAGGTAGGCTTGCTTTAGGAGCTCACGGGAATACACCAAATCAGGGAGTACAAGGTGATATGGGATGGACATCATTTGAGGGCAGGGAAGCTAGCAGCAAGATAAAATTTGAGAAACGATTGAGAGAAATGGGGGACGAGCGTTGGGCTAGGAAGGTTTTCAGCTACTTGTACATGAAAATGTCGATACAAAATGGAGGAAGCGAACCAGGAAGTTGACTGGTAAATACTTAGAAAACAGCAGGTGGCCAAACCAAAAAGAACTATCGGTTAAGAAGAAAGTGAAGGAAACGGAGACTGACATGGGGAAAATGGGCATGATTAAGAAGTCCGCACTAGAGATCTATCGAACTTTTAAGCAGGAAATTGCCAAGGAAAGGATCTATGGCAATACTCGGGGTAGTTCTCTACTGTTTGAGGCCAGGACGGGAGTACTGCGAACCAAGACATATCGGGCCAAATACGAAGGGGTAGACACAGTATGCAGTACGTGTGGAGAGGAAGAAGAAACTGCCGAACACTTGATAATGTTCTGTAAAGGGCTAAATTCTATAGTTCAGGATGATGGCGCAGAGTTTTTCAATGCACTGGGGTTTAGGGACAGGGAGCGCGAAATAGATTTTAAGCGAGTAGACTTAACTAGAAGGAGGTTATCTGATTGGTGGCTAAAGTCAAGGCACGAGTGAAAAGTACACCCTTCACTGCAAAGTATCCGTCCAAGTTATTATTTAAAGGAAAAAAAAGATAATTCTAGTGGTTAGTTCACCTTGTATTACGGCTAGGTGGCGTTAGCCGCCACCCGATTTAAAGGGTACAGCCACATACATGCATCCATCCATCCATCCTCACGGCGGCGGGCGGTACAAGCTAAGCGTTTTTCATCTGCGGCTCATAGGGGCGCGTCAGTCGTGAGTTGTTCAAGACCTGCAACTGTACATCACTGTTTCGTAGGCTGTGCAAAGTTTTGCGTTGTCGCACCGTCCGCCACAGGTGACGCTAGCGACCGAGAACATTCTAAAATGAAGGAGGGAAAAGGTGTGGTAGCTGTTTTTCTTCTCATGCGGCAGGCATCTTTCAAGAGGAGGCGTTGGAGGTACCGATACTACAGTGTACTAGAAGAGGGCAGTGGGCTCACTCCCCGGCGGAGGGTATGCGGTGGGGTGGCTCCACAAACGTTGCCTGTGTGTGTTTCTCTCTTCGCCCAGGCGGCGGCGCTGAAATCTCCATCAATGGAATTTTGGTTGATCGTGGCGGCTGAAAGTGCTGGCCAGCTCTTACACAGCAGCAGATGTCAAGCGGCGTGCTATTGCTGGGGCCATTGTGGCACCGAATTTTTGCCATCAGTTGTGAGTCGTACGCACCACTCAAGAAATCGGTATGTGCTTTAGTGCCTAAGCCATGCCGCGATATCGGCAAAACCACTGCTACGTGCCAGGGTGACAAACAGGCTTTGTGTTTATGAAGGGTGGGAAGAAGCTGTCGTTGTTTGGCGTCCCGAAGGATGAGAACAGGCGTAAACAATGGGAGAAGAACTTTCGCAGAGCGGACAAGCCCCCGGAAGGCACCAGCGCAGTGTGCGAGCTTTACTTCGAGCCGCGTTATGTGCTCAGAGACTATGTGCATATTATTGAGGGAAAAGGAGTGCGGATACCTCGCGGGAGACCCATTCTCCGCGCTCGTTTATTCAGACATAAATACACAATTCACTCGTTTATTTCAGACTGGGACACAACAGTGACACAATGTGAATTATGTCCTCGAGCTTAGGCAAAAGATGACCCGTATGTCTCCTGACGAGGCCTTCACCCCAGACAACACCGTTCCCCAAACTAACCAATATCCCTGCCAGCCAGCTTATAGTGTGTTTTTAGTAAACATTCCTTAAAGTAAAAATGAAGGAGTTTGCAGTTTTTTGCTCGACGGCATGACAGTGGCTGTAATCCGAGAAGCGCCAGATGTGAGATGTGAGAATCGCGGACGCCAGATGTGAGGTTAGTGGTGAGGTTCGTCGCGCCGCAGAGCGTGTGACGCGTTGCGGATGGAGGAGACGGTATCTGACGTTAACAAACCACACTACAATTGTATTTGACAGCATACACACACGAAATACATAAAGCGGCAGCGTACACTGCTAGTCAATTGTCTCACGTGGCGGTGCTGGGGACCAGGAGGCTGTGGGGCTGGCAGAGTCCCTGTGATGACGTAATCGTCGTCGGGTAGATGTCCGGTGTGGAAACGACGTAGCAGCAGCAGGGGTTAAGGGCCGAGTGAACGAACCGTCGCTCGGTAGCCGGTAGCCAGATAGGGCTCGTCCGCGCCAGGCCAGGACCTTGCGACGCTCGTCTCGACGGCGGTGGACAATCTGGAACCTCGCGCGTAGGTGCGGGTTCTCCGAGAGCAGCAGGCCGCGTCCCAGGTCTTGCCAGGCGAGGACCGTGAGGCGCTCGCTGTCCCGAAGACAGGCGCCCTGTGTATGCGAACCTCGCGCGTAGATGCGGGTTCTCCAACAACCTGCCGCCCGTTCTGCCGGCGTTCCAAAAAAAAAACTGTCTCGCCTGCGCGCGCCCTTCTTAATCTTCTCTGCAGCCCGAGCTCCTTCGTTTTTCTCGCCTTCCAGCGATCGGCCACTCCGTCGTCTGCTCTCGCTTTTCCCTGCTTCGTCACACATGTCAACAAGAATTCAAGCAATATTGTTTTATTCTATTTTTTCAACAAGGTGAGCCAGTTGATATCAGGGATGACATCACGGTATGCTGCTGAAACTCTTTGGCCAGGCTCTTTGAAAGAAGAAACCCTGAAGGACTTCCTGTCGTACCTTGATCAGTGGGAAAGGCATGACAAAAAAAACTGGTGGATTTTTAAGTGACTCCACAGCAGCCGGCTTGCGTGTCACCATTTCAAGCACTCTCGAGTTGCTTGCCTACTTGATATTCATGGTTGGATACATGTACCTAATGACATCAAGGAACAGCCAGGACCCACTCGAGAATTTCTTCGGAATTGTAAGACAAGCTTCTGGCAATAATGATCACCCAACTCCAACGCAGTTCCCAATCACTGTGAATTGCCTCTCATGTTACGGTCTGGTTAGGTTTGTCAGCAATGGAAACAACGAGGAGGGTACCCTAGCCTCTTTGCTGGAAGTTGACTCGCTCAAATCATCGACTGATAGAGAGGAGTGCAGTCAAACTGCTGCTACCACTGCAGCTGAAGAGAAAAAAAATCATGGTACACCAGCATAATGCTGGCCCGCAGGCTTCAGATGACCACAACCAGCACGTGGTCAGAAGCGACTCCAGGCTCATTTACCGTATTTCGGGCTATGTTGCACGAAAATGCGTTGTCAATGCTAGAACAAAATGCCGAGATTGCTTCAAGCTGCTCACCATGACCTCACCTGGTGAAAGTTTTCGGCTTGCTCGGCTAACAAACTACTGTGACCGAGGAGACCTCCTCCATCCCTGTAGTCAGCTGTATGGCTTTGTGAAAAAACTCGAAGATATATACACAGATTGTTTCTGCCAGAGCGAGCTGCACCCTGACAGCATTATGGACATGCAGGCTGTTGTTCAGCACAGACTTTACATCGAAATTGGTTGCAGTGTGCATGCAGCTACTCTCACAGCTACTCTCACATTGTCACACGTCTTTATTTTTAGGTGAAAGAACTGAACAGTGACAAAGGAGGAAAGCGGCAGAGGGCCTAGCAGCTGAAGCTGAGCCGTTGCACATGATGAAGTGAATAAAGTGTGCGTAAATCAGTGGTTAAATATTGTGCTTCAGTTTTGAAAATAAAAGCTCCATGTCAGGAACAGAAGCTTGTACATAGGCCTAACAGATGTGTAACTGCGTAATTATAGTTTTTAAAAACCCCGGGAAAACTACTGTGCCATGTGCAACAACCGAATTAGAACAAAAGATATTTCAGCTACAATTTCATTTCACCATAGCAAAGACACAAACTCAGCCAGCACGCCTCCATGTTAAAGAGCGGCTAGGAAGCAAGCGTGCACTGTTTTCCAATTATCTGGTGGAAGGCAGGGCACAATCTTGCTACAAAATTATTTTAGTTTAGGTCTACGCAGCATGTAACCGTATATCTGGTCACTGTAGTAAAAATATTATTTGGGGTTTAACGTCCCAAAACCATTACACGATTATGTGAGACGTCGTAGTGGAAGGCCGTGGAAATTTTCACCGTCTGGGGTTCTTTAACGTGTACTTAGATCGAAGTACACGGCTGGTCGCTGTTTGAAACCGTATTTTGAGGGGTACACCGTCCTTTTGGGCTTGGCGAGGTGTTATATTGGGGAAAATACGATGTGGCCTGAACAAATGTAGTGCTTGTCAAAATGTGCAAAAAACTCAAGCTCCCCCACCCCCAAGAAAAAAAAATCATTAAATGCGTCGCACTAGAAAGGAGGAAGCATATCTGCAAAAGCTGTCATCAGACTGACTTTCAGCAAATCTATCACAAAAAAAGGAAATAATGGGGAACCGAGAGCAACATACGCTCTCAGTACAGTCAAAGAGAAGTCAATACAAGCAAGTTCATTATAGATATCGAAGGAACGCGCCTCGCAACTTGTAAGAGCGGCCAGCGGCGAGCAGCTTCTGCAGGCGAAGCTTCCATTGAATATGCCTGTGGCGCCACCTCTTTTATGCGACACCAACTGCATCAGAGGAGCGGCAGAATAAGCCACTGCCCTCTTGTAGTACACTGTACCAATACAGTGCGCGCCAAGGACGCCGCTGCGAAACAAACTGAACGAGAAGCAGACAATGCGAAAGAGGGAAGCAGCGGCGATGCGCGTGAGGCGTCGGGCGGACCCGGACGCGGCTCATGAAGTATTCACGGTATCACAGAAAAACCTCTGGAACTTCGTCCACCTCATTATTAGAGATGCTGGATTTTTTTAGGGGCGAAGCTTTTTATAGCGGCAATTGTTTGTCCCTCGTAGCCGTAGTAGCAGTGTGTAACCAGTATTACATTTTGACCTCCAAGGTGGTGCTGGTGAGAGATTTTTTCTGTGCATTCTTGAACAATAGAAGATAGTGCTCAATGTACCTGTCAATGGCTGCTAAGGGGGAATGATAGACAGGAGAATTCGGCTTTTAGTTAACGCGCACGCTGCGAATTTTTTATTGTTCAACAACGCACAGAAGACAAGAAAGGGTTGCTACGTTATACTCGCTGGGCGTAACCTCCCTGGTTTTAGAAAGGTTTAGTGAGCGTTGGGCCGCAGTGTCATGAATACAGTGAACTAGTATATACCATGAACTCGAAGTGGTTAAAGGCAGGAAGTACACACGAAGCGCAAGCCGTAAGAAAGTGTGCGCGTGCTACCTCTCGTTTAGTCCTTGGAATGTCCGCTGGATGGCGTTGCTTATATATGGGAAATGTATGATGAAAACATGCGAGATGGTGGTACTTGGAGTGTTTAATAGGTGGACGAACGGACACACAGACAGATGCATGGACGGACGCACGGATGGCTGCAGGGACGAATGGACGCATGGACGGACGCAGGAGTGGATGCATGGACGAAAGCAGGGACGGACGCACAGATGAACGTGCGGACGCACGAACAGACGTACGCACGGACGGGTGGATGGACGCACGGGTGGCCACACAGACGCACGCATGAATGGACGGAAGCAAGAACGAATGGACGGACGGATGCTTCGCCCCACTATCCATCATTCACTCCGTGCATATGCTGCCATTTTTTAAATGCATTCTTTAGCGAACTTCGGTTACATTGAGTGTATCTATCTATCTATCTATCTATCTATCTATCTATCTATCTATCTATCTATCTATCTATCTATATATCTATCTATCTATCTATCTATCTATCTATCTATCTATCTATCTATCTATCTATCAATCAATCAATCAATCAATCAATCAATCTATCTATCTATCCACCTACTTTTAGCTCTCCTGGCCGTTTCGATAATGGTATCAATACCAAACTTGGTGTGGCATAACCTGACCGTATGAAGAACATATTTAATTAGCGATAACGTGAAAATAATGACATGTATGTCATGAACATCATGACTTTCATTTCATGGTCCTGCAGCTTTTGCGGTGGTTTTGTTCACATGGCATGTTGCAAAACGGGTATGGTATGGCATGATTGCATGGCGAACACAAGCGACAGACCCTAACATAAAAGTCAAGACATGCGTGTCATGTAACAACATGACTACATGCCACGCTCATGATGCGCTCACGGCCATTTCGCTAGCGTTACATGTACCAAATTTGCTACTACAGTACGTGAATGAATGACAAAGGTATGTGACTTGTGGAAACATGATAATCATGAGATGCGTGTCATGCAACAACATGACTACATGCTACGCTCATGATGCACTCATGGCCGTTTCGCTAGCTTCACGTGTACCAAACTCGGTATTATGTGACGCGAACGGGCGGCATACGTCAATGACACATCCAAACACGATAATCACGACGTGTGCGTGTCATGTAACAACATCACTACAGGCCACACTAATGATGCGCTCGCGGCCGTTTCGCTAGCTACACAATGCGAAATTTGGTAATACGTGACGACAATGGATGACGAAGCTACGTGACTAGTGCAAACATGATAATCTTGAAATGCGTGTCATGTGAGAACATGACTACATACCCCAGTCAAGGCGCCGAATACATTTCGACGTGACGCAGTGCGTGTGCTCACCGGCGTTCATTTAGTCGTGTCACGCCGGCGTTGCACGCCAGGCGTAGATACTGCCATATACTCGCAGGCGCTCACCGCGCTGCGTTCCTTTGACGCATGCGCGTTTCGGCGCGTCCGGCGTCCCTCCGTGGCGAAAAGAAGCACACAGAATGTTGTCTGAGTAACGCATCGGTACGAAATGTAACATGTCGCATTTCGCGCCGGTTGCCGTCGGGCCACGCCGACGTACGCTGGTCGCGCCTGGCGTCAGACTCTAGAGTGCTCGCGTTTTGTTAACGTAGCGTCGCTGTGCCCAACGTGCGCGCGCGTCAACGATACATTGGAGTACATAGGGCCCTTCATGATGCGCTCGCGGCAGTTTTGCTAGCTCCACATATACCAAATTTGGTGTTACGTGACGTCAATGATTGGCGAAATATATGACTGGTGCAAACAGTATACTTCTGACACGCGTGTCATGTAAGAACATGACAACATACCACGCTCATAGCGTGCTCGCGGCCGTTTCGCTAGCTCCACATATACTAAATTTGGTATCACTTGACGTGAATAGATGACAAAGGTAAACGACACATCCAAACATGATAATCATGACACGGAATTCATTAATGGCATCATCTACCCCCACCTCGTAACATTTTGCCGATTTTAAAGTGACATATCAACATTTCGCCCCGCCGCGGTTGTCTAGTGGCTAAGGTACTCGGCTGCTGACCCGCAGGTCGCGGGTTCGAATCCCGGCTGCGGCGGCTGCATTTCCGATGGAGGCGGAAATGGTGTAGGCCCATGTGCTCAGATTTGGGTGCACGGTAAAGAACCCCAGGTGGTCGAAATTTCCGGAGCCCTCCACTACGGCGTCTCTCCTAATCATATGGTGGTTTTGGGACGTTAAACCCCACATATCAATCAATCAATTATATCAACATTTCTAATTCGTGCTTCGCATATCATCGATTCTCACTCTACGTGGGATCTGCCATTTTTATACAGCAAACCTCAGACCTTCCAGCGTTATTGCTAAAGCTATCAGTGGCTTTCGAATACAGTTTACGCTTCACGTCGTGCGCCATAAACCCTCGCCAGGCGTCCAAAACGTGTATGCGCCCTGCGTTGCTTACACTTTTTCAGGTGAGACGTGAAGAGATTAAAGTAATGCAATAGATGCACGTGGTTATACGTTTTTAAACGTGTGTTCTCAGAAATTTCAAACATTCAGTTTCTCTGCAATTTCAGTCGACTGTCTGTGGCTGTCTGTGCTTTCTTCTATTCTTGTTCGTGTTGTTTGCCGCTAAATGTCATTCACAATGCAATACCAACTCACCCAATTCTTGGTTCTTCTAACTACAGATCAATATGATTTCCGTTGCTCAATTTATTGTCTCATGCCTCAAAAACTTACACCCTGACTTCAATGGAGAAAACACACACATTGTCTCATTTAATATATATCACATGAATACGAGAAAAAAAAAGGCGGGGTCTTTTCAAAGTTTACTTTATCTTTGTGAGATATTGCTTTCAGCACACGGTTTCTTTAGATGCAGTATGCACACAAAAGTGACTTGTAGGGAGGGGGGGCGCCATTTTAATCATGTGCTCCGCAGTATCCTGGCCCCGTAGGGCGAGTGTTCGTGGCATTTTTCGCCAAAAACTGTAGAGGTAACTCAGACTCATTTATGATATATATATATATATATATATATATATATATATATATATATATATATATATATATATATATATATATATATATATATATATATATATATTGCCCTTTCGACTCGCTCGGACTCAGATTCACAATTTTTTTTTTCAGCCGGACTAACTCGGTATACAATCATCAAAATGTAACTCACTTGCACTCACTCAGACTTTGATTCACGGCTCGGGTGAGTAGACTCGTGAGTTTGCCGACCTATGGTTCCTAGTTGGGGAATCTTGAAAAAAAAAGAATTACAGACACCTTTGGTTGTCCCCTACTTCGTCAACTGAAATCAAACGCGACTGTTCAGCACAATTGATATAGTTAAATAGGTCTGTACGTTACTTGGTCTCAGCTTCGCTAATGCATAGTCCAAGGTGCTCCCGAATGTTTTTCTTTATTTTTTTATTATTCCACGCTGGGTTTCAGGTGGTCCCATACCATACAGCGTATAGTGGCCTGGACGAAGGTTAAGTGTTGGGGATCATCTGTACCTGAGCACTCTACCGACTTCCAGGTATTTTTTTTTTGCAGCAGATATTTATACCCCGAGAAATACAAATATTTTAATGTACGCAGAATCCGAGCTAGCGCCATCCAGAAACATGGTGAAACAATGGTATTTCGGTTTTTCAGCGACGCCGAAGCTCTTTGTTGAAGGCCGCGAGAATAGAGGATGTCAGAACAAGAACCTTGTCATTGCAGTCATCGAACTGTACGTCGTAGACGCCTATGCAGACGTCTATGTACTTCCTCAGGACTGTCTTTACCTGGAATTAAGAGTTTAAAGTCATGACGTGCACGCTACCTGCATGCTTCATGTACAAAATCTTAATGTGCATGTTCCCAAATATGCTTACGAAGTGCTTGTCAGTTATACGGTTGTTACATGCAACTACAGCCTAAAACAGGCACATCAACATTTCGAACACATATTAAAGGAGAAGTACATGTTAGAAATATAAAACACACGAGTTTGCGAAGCTTCACTGGGGTGTACTTACACCGGAAAAGTAAGTGAAACTCCAACGTTTTACACACACACAGCAAGCACACTGAAATTTAGACCCAATGTAATTACAAGCACCAGTGAATTCTCTTATCGTGGTTGTACTTTTTATTCCATGGCCCATAATAACATTCGATGTTTTGTGTGCCACAACCAAGACGTCATTATGAGCCTCACTGCTGCATAGAGCAACAAGAATTTCGACCATCAGCTGCTGTTCGTTAACGTGCAGTGACATCGCACAATACCTGAGCCTCTAACATTCAATCTCCATCGAAATGTTACCACTGCGACTGGGGCCGAACTTGCTACCTGCGGGTCAGCAGGTGGGCACCGTCACTAATGCAGTGCCAGAGTTGATTCCTCGGGACTTTATCACGTCATAGTTAATGGTATGCGATAAAGATGCTTTTGAGATGTCAATGACAACTCATATTAAATAATCGATTCACTCAGAATGGGAAACTAACTGCACATTTCAAGCGTAGTTACACTTGTCCGTCCAACTCAAGCGAAAACATTGTGGGTAAATGTGTACCCCAGTCTAATACTGAGAATTGATATGAATCTGGCAACGAACCTTTTTGACGATTGTTTTGTTGGTGTCGAGGCTTATCAGGTCGCTACCCTTCCGGTAGTAAGACATGGAAGGCCTGTCGTACTGCAGGCCCGACACTTGGCACACCTGCATTGTGCGCATATCAATGAAATAACTTAAGAACACGCAAGCTAATTTTCTCTTTTTCAGCTGGTGCTTCAGCGAAACGCACGTATACTGTCAAACGGTATCCTCTACATGAACCTCTTCCTCACCTTTGCCAATTTTTATAACCGAACCGTTGACATACAAAATTTAAAAAAATGCGGTACACTTATGAAGACCGACCCGTGAAGTTGTTCCTTTTCTTCTATCAAGAGTGGTCGGGTGCACTTTAACTGAGACCTAGCGAAACTCGCTTTTTCCTGTGAGCTCTTGTCCAGTATATTTAAATTCTATATTGTGGCTAAAATGTGTATAGCCCACTGTCGTCAATATTTGAGAACAAAAATTTCATTTGGTTCTTATATTTAGTTCTTATAGCTTAGAACGTCTCATTATGACTTGAATCAGCTCGTAAAAGCAATCTGAAACGCTGCGAATGAGCGGTATGACAATTTTGTTTGCGATTCAACTAGCACCACGTGCATCCACCGGTGCCGTACTTCGTTGCATGGACGTATGTAATTGCGATGACTAGACATGAGTAGGGAGTGGTCATTCCTGGCGAAAAGGGCACTATTTTGGACTCTACGCCGCGATTTGTAGTTCAGAATCTATTGAAGGCCTTGAAAACTGCTCCAGCTTGTCTTTTTCCGACATGGTTTTATGCAACGCCTTTTCGGATGACTACTACTTCTTCAAACAATAGATCCGTGCCCAATACCCTCATTTACTTTGTCTTCTATTTCAAATACACCACCTTGGAGCGAAGAAGTGACTTGATACTGTAGCGCTAAACTTTAAAAGGAACATCAAGATGTGTAAATGAGAAGAAAAGACGACCTCTTTTGTTTGAGTTTTGCCCTACAACATCACATCCCTCAGTGAGTGCCAACTCACCCCACAAAAAACTAATTGCAGAACACGATACCGAAGCAACTAGGACACAAATGAAACAGACTGGTTGGGACCGTGTTGGTTATTTTGGACACCATATTTCAAACAGCGCTGGTTCAATGAATGCGGCTTAGTTTGATGTAAGACGACGCCGAATTTGCTCACTTTTCCTAGAACCTGTATTCTTTGTATTGCGTTAGCCACTAAATAAACAATTTCGAAGGATTTTGTCGTTGCCGTCATGTCCCCTATAACGTCAAAAAATTGATAAGATCCCCAGCGCAGCGTACGTTCTACCCGAGAGTGATAGCGCGGGAGCAAGGGCAACGAAAGGAGAGATCAAACGAGCCGACCTGTCTCCGTCGCTCGGAGTATGTAACACCCACCTCCCGCACACAAATTTGCCCAAGCGTCGTTCTTTCGGCTTCGAGTTACTCTGTGTGGTGTACAGCGGCTTCGTCGTAAGGATGTGTTCAGCAGACTAACTTCACAACCTTGACCCTTAATCTCACAAGGTTCACAATGAATGTCTGATAATTAAAGAAACTTCCGCAGATCTCACGTACATGCGAATCGACGTTATGCAAAGCATGCGGAGGGAAGGTGACAGTGTTGCAATTTCTTTATTGAAAGACATGAAATGATGCTAAATATATATATTACAGTATTTACAAATAGCGCGTTATACAGGAGTACACAGTCCTACTCCATCGCGTCGTGCTTAGCGCGCTCTGACAACGTAAAGGTCTTCACCTCAGATTGGTGCGTCGGTGCGACGCTTGTGGCCGGCTGCCTATCCGGGCCTCCGCCTGTGCTGCTGATGCCACTCGCGTTCATGGCCGCCACAGTGAACATGATGCACACTTTCTGGATTTTCTTGGCAGCCTCAAGCGTCCTTTCTGCGTTCCCCGCTTCAGATGATCGCTGCGTAGTTCATGAAGGCAAAAATCAAGGACATTTTGGTCACCACTACGTGCAATTAACATAATTGTGGGGCCCATTTTCAAAGGGTTACGTAGGTGTTTTGCCTGGTGATGCAAACACAATACTCGAGGCACGTGGCTGCTGGCGCTGAGGTTGGGAGCTTTCGTGAAGCACGGCCGCTGCACCCGATAAATAAGGGAGCTGTCTCAGACGCAATCTTTGTTATTGCGAAAGCACGGTGATCAATACCGAACGTCACGAGATGGAGCAAACAGCCTGTAGGCGAGCGGAGGGAACTCAGATGTCTCGAACGCATGCAGACATATAAAATTATTACAATTGAAGAGGAATATTGGCAGCAATTGTTTTTCAGAGCTTCAAGTTGAAGAGCGTGGTGACTTTAGCAATTCGTTAGTCTGAACGAGAGCGCAGTGTTTTGAAGCCTTGGCGAGCATCATTTGACACCAGCGCTAATATGAGCCGGCTGAGTTCGCAGTGCGTCACGAACACACTCAGCTTCCTACCATCCCCAATGCCACGCACTCTGCGCATCGCGTATCAATCACCGTGAGCTAGACAACACAACCGACACCATCACTAACGGCACGTTCATAAATAAAGCGCAGGAACAGTTACAAAATAACTAACTCTGAAAAAGCCTGGGAGGCACGCAAGTTATTCTAAACAACAAGAGCTACTGATCATGACATCTTTGCTGAACTCAGCAAACGTGTTCAACTAACGGTATGGTTTCTTGAAAAAAAAAAGTATTTCGATATATTGACCAGGGTGATCAATACCAAACGTCACGAGAGAGAGCAAGCAGCCTGTAGGCGAGCGGAGGGAGCTCAGTTGTTTCGAACGCATGCAGACATATAACATTATTATAACTGAAGACGAATAGTGGCAGGAATTGTTTTTCAGAGTTTCAAGTTGAAGAGTGTGGTAAGGCTGACGTGGGCGCACCACATGCCTGCCGGAGATTATGTTGCATGGTGCAATAATCAGCTAAGTCTTATGCGCCATATTACACCGACGTAGGAGCGCCTACTTAGCAGCAAAGTAATCGCGGTTGCACCCCCATGGCATTGACGGTGAAACCACCGTCGCATTGTGCGTGTCACGGCTTGCAGACTCAACTATTTCGTTACCACGCCTATTTGATTCTATTATAGTTAATCCACGCTTTTGGATCGTCAATATTAGCATGTTAGATTTGTTTTTCGTGCACCCAGCATTCATTGGTACCTAGTCGAGCCCCTCAACTTTCAGAATCAATTTGAATTTGCCTGTTTAGGCAACAAAGTAATTTTTAACAGGCCTTTGAGTGAACCAATGTGCGTGAATTGTTGGAAAAGTGCAGTTGGCTGGAGAACTTGACAAAAGTGATGCCCCGCCGCGGTGGTCTAGTGGCTAAGGTACTCGGCAGCTGACCCGAAGGTCGCGGGTTCGAATCCCGGCTGCGGCGGCTGCATTTCCGATGGAGGCGGAAATGTTGTAGGCCCGTGTGCTCAGATTTGGGTGCACGTTAAAGAACCCCAGGTGGTCGAAATTTCCAGAGCCCTCCACTACGGCGTCTCTCATAATCATATGGGGGTTTTGGGACGTTTAACCCCACATATAAATCAACTTGACAAAAGTGCGTGCCCCTCATGATTATGCTAAAGTAACATCGAAATTATGTAAATAAAATAACCTTTGCAAGTCAAATATTTAATTAAAGTATCAGCTTCGATTTTCACAATGTTGAACAGTAATTATTGCCAGAAGTTCATGCCAGCTATTCAATATAGATCTGTCCCTAGGAGTCAAGAAGGATTTGTTCTACAAAAAATAAGTTACGAAGCTCCGCCACGTGTTTAAAGTGTCGAGGGGGCCTTCTCTGTCAGTTTCCAGCAGCTCTGGTTTTGCTTGCAACGTTCTATCAAACACAGGGTCTCACGTAGTGAGTCGCTGCTACGACGTCGCCGTCCCACGCGCATGGGTGCGCACCAGCGCTACAAAACACGTGTGCTGCTCCAAACTGCCTTGAGACCCCACCTGAATTAGGAGAGGGCGAGCTTAGACTTCGAGGATGACCGCATCTGAGCTTCAAGTTTCATGCTGACGATGTTTCGCGTCAGCCTGAGACATCCGCAGCCGTTCGTGGGTTTGTTTGTGTTTACATCCCCATGTTGTCTCCTCCGCCGCAAGTGCGTATAGCTTCTGACCTTTGCGTACAGTATTAAGGCTACTCTGGTTACGTGCGAGGACCACACTTTGCTGGGGACGCGGAGTGCTGGCGCCAGCTGCAGACCTTCTCCTAACGACAAGGCGGCCCCCGGAGCACATCTCGGCCCCGACTACGGAGTAGTGAGAAACGTCCTATAACTGCGTGCGATATTGTCTTTTTTTTTAAGTACAATAAGCTCGAAAATGCAAAGAAATATGCTTGGATGCATATTTTGGAACGACAACCTATGCGTAGTAAGGTGGCTCGTGGAAACAGGTGACGCTAGATAAAATAACGAAGTTCATTTGGCACCTCGTTTATGGAAGAATTGTTCACATCACGAGTGCCCATCTATACACCTGGAGATTCTTACCGCAACACAACCAAAATTTGCTGAGAAAAGTGTACGAGTTCACTTGTGCCTCCACGAAAAACCATGCAATGGCTTCACCGCATGGCACGAGCAATGAAGCGGAGCCTGGGTTCTGACTTTTTACGTCTATGTGAAGAGAAACATTTTGTACAACATTCATTATTTTGTATACGGTTCCTGGGTCATTCATCTACAAAATGTATATTCTGAATTTTCCTTATTTTGAATATTTCTGCATATGTAGTGTTTTTTTATTGGAGTGTTTTCCAGCTAACGACCAAAAACTGCACATTTCTCATGTTGAATCATTTAAAATTATTTTTGTTGCTCTGCAACATATAATTTTTTAAAATAGCATTTAATTGTGCAAAGTTTGGTATGCTGCAATGGTCACTTGAGTACTTTACAAACGGGCAAAAGCGATCTTCCAGTGACATATGAAAAAAAAAAAACCATTTCCGCGCAGTAACGAAAGACTGAAAGGGGCGATGCCATCAAATATAGAGGCTATAAGAAGCCTCTCGGGGGTTTCCTCTGCGTGTAAGAACACTCCACACCAATAGTCGGACAGAGCAAACGTTTAGATATAATTTTAATTCACTTCCAGAGTATATCTAAATGCTCGTTCCCCCGATCGAAGCCCATCGCAAGCGCATCCACCTACCGAGAAGGGTAACGGAAGTTGTAGTGACGTCACACCAGATCTGTAGTGAGCGTAGGCATGCGCAAGTCTCCCCATCAGGGGGGATGAACAGGGATGACGTTGCCCTCCTCCCTTCCCTGAGTCACAGCGGCCCCTCCCTATTATGTTAATGTGTGGGGCTGCTTTGCACACTCCTCCTTCTTAGGTGACTGCGGCAGTGAAGTGAGTGACGCCCGGACCTCCGCCTTGTACGTTCCGGCATAGCATCGCGACTGCTGCAGCTAGCCATGGCAGCTGTCGGCGCGTTTGTTTTGCAGGGGCCTGCGCGACACGTGTGTGTGAGAACAGACGATAATCGACACGGTGTGCGTCACATTCTTATGCGGTGACGTGAACAAGCCACCTACACCGCTACGTCACTGCTCAACTCGGCGCCCAGAAACCAAAACCGAAAATCATCCACTTAAATAAGGCGCTACTAAATTATTTAGCGTGAATAAAATGATCTTGCGGCCCGAATCATACTTGGAGCTATAAGCAGTGCTAGCAGCCAAGAACGCGCAAGCCACAAATGTGGTTGCGCCACTCCTGTGAAAGCAATAGCTATACACCTTTTCACAGGAAGGAAAAAAAACACCGCCATGATAGGCTGTGCGCGGGAGTACAAAAGCTAAGGGCGCAGCGTTGCCAGTGCATTTTCGAGGGGACGCGCCAGTTTGCACAGCCCAAGGAGGGCTATGGTGGCGCCCAGGGAGGCGTTTATGAGAAGGTGAATATAAGGTCCCTAGATGAAACAAGGTAGCGTCACTCATTGTTCTCAAGCCGTCCTCCTCACTCTCTCGATTACTCCTCTTTTTCTCTGCCATCCGCGTCTGTAATTGGTGCATTACTTGCACGTGATCTTGCAAATGGCTGGTGGTGTTATTTATTATTATGCAAAAGGTTCAAAACGAGTACGCATGCGGCGAGAATCTGGCTCCAGCCAGATTCTCACCGTGACCAAAGACAAAATCGTAGCCAGAACATAAACTGAAGAGGAGGAGCGTTTCGGTGTGTGCTAAGTCGACCAAGATTGTTTCGCCATGCTCGTTCAACGCAACATTTGCGTTTTTCAGCAATGCTGCGTTGCCGTAAACAACAAAATGGTTTCGCTCTCTTCAACTTACCTCGTGCTTTCCGAGATGAAGCGCACCATGAAGTGCAACTATGAACCATTTCACGCGAATGCTTTCGTGCAACTCTGTCAACGTATGTCGACGCGGATCTGCGAAGCGAGTTCACTTGTCGGTTTTTATTGAAACGCCAGGCGCGCGTCTAATGCGTGTCTAGTGGATGCCAGTTGGTACAAATACATGTGGGTATGCACGTATACAGAGCAGCTGTAGGTTGTAATCAACGCACCTTCAGAAACATTTCACTCTTGACCAGTTCCCGCTTGAGCCGAAACGCGCTGCTTCGAGACACCTCACTCGCATCTCTCCGAAAGTTGCCTACCAATAGTTTTTTGAATGAACTACCAAACCATGTGTTTTGTTAGTTTAGTGTGTATTCACTGTTATGGACTCACTCCTGCAATGTCTCGAACTGTGAGACAGCAGTATTTGTAAATAAATAAACTCTCACTTTTCAGGAAGTTCCCAGCACCGCATCAGAATCACTTGGCATCGCGATTGTCCAAATGGACCCATTTAAAAAAACGTCATTGCAGTGCTGCTGGACGAGTGTTCGTACCAGTCTGGTCGTAGTTTTTTTTCTTGCGTGTGCAAAACCCGGTTGTAATCAATCGGCACAACGTCACGCCCTGTGGCCTCTTACAGGATCGAGCAGAAGCACGTTCACTGTGTCACAGCATGAACAAAACACAATCGGAGAAGTGGACTAGTTAGAACTGGACGAAATACTGTGGCCGTGGAACTAAAATGCACTACGCGAGACGCCATGGCTAGTGGTATAAAGTATAGAACTGCACAACGTTGCCGGTTGCGTAACGCACATACCGCTTGCTCTTATGGTGTGCCGTTTATGTTCATAAAGGTAACTGTTTATTCTACGTTTTATTTCGTTCCATTTTGTTTCATTTATATCTATTCACCGTAGCAACGGAACCCAAACATTAGCTTCTGGATGAAAGTTTTAAACCTTCTAGGGGGCGCTTCAGGAACATAGGCGAAGAGGAAAGGGAAAGGTGTCGCTACCTTGGAAACTTGTTTCATCTAGGGACCTTAGGTGAATAGACCCATTCCATGTTTGTAAACACATGTAGGCTGATGCCGACATTATGGGTGAAATTATAGCGACGTCCACACGTAACTTACGCCGTAAGCACTGAGGGCTGCGATGTGCGCCAACAAAACGATGTTGTGAGACGCCATAAGCGTTGTGAAAGCCATAAGCGCTGAGGGCAGTAATGTGCGCAGACAAAGTAAGTTGGGAGACGAGACTCGCATCCAACCGTGACGCAGTTGGTCGGCATACTGTTTTTTTTCTCGTTTCTTGACTGAGAACACCACATGCATCATTGAAAACCCAGAAGAAACCGTAGAAGGCAGAGCGTCTTTTGCCTACCAAGACAGCGCCACCACATTTTCGTGACGTAAGTCCGGTGGAATTTGGTCTGCACGTACGTAAGCGTACCACAGTTCCAATTTCTCGGTGAAGTGTAAATGCTGCTTTCGGATGACGCTCAGACTACAAAAAACAGAAGCGAAAGAGGGACTCTGCCAACAACGACATTTTATTTCTAAAGCTAAACCTACGGCTATATATAGTTGCCTGCTCAGTTATCTTCAATTGACTGGACGATCGTTATTCAGGCGAACAAAAGCGCAAACAAAACCAAATCGATCTCAGAAGACGTCGGAGCTTTTCGCGCGGTGAATCCTGTGTAGGCAAACTAAGAAGGCAATGCTCCCAGAATGAATTAGTGAGTTGGATGGCCACTTACGGTACGTAGAAAATTATACAGTAAATCAGCACAACCTCTCCGTTTTCCCTCCACGTATGGTGCTGGTACGTAATACATTACTCGTTTCCTTCCCGATTTTCTCTCCCAAAGTAGAGTAGTAGGCTAGACCATACAATGGCTCAGGCCGACCTCTGCTTTTCTGTAATTAAACCTCTCCCCCTCTCTCTTATGTTTAGTTGTTTCATGTTAGCAGTGTCAGACGAATCATGGTTATTGTGCGCTTCCAGAGGAATCCTTTGAGAGGAGTGTATGCATAGACGGTTCCTTATTCCGTCTACTCATTCATCTACACGCGCACGACCAACTTCTTTTGCTGAGACGTTCCATCATGGCTTCCGAAAGACGCGAGCAAATACTTTCCCGCTGTCTAACTATCTATCAAAACACGAAAAGAATTTCGGGTGTAACATCAATCATCACTCTTCAAAATCGCTGGTGCTCCACCAAAGTGTCGCGCTTGACCGTTTTTTTTTGCCAACGTGCGCCTGTACTTGTTAATTCTTTTACATAGTTATAACAATCCGCGTTCAAGAGTGTAGTTTAGTGGACACTTCATAGCGCCAGTTCGGTAAAGGTGATGAGGTACAAAAGGTAGTTAGAATGACGATGATGGAAGCAGGAACACGTGCCGAAGGCTTCGCAAGGCACGCACAAACACACACACACACAAGATGAGAGAGAAGGAGAGAGAGGGAGAAATGACCTAATGAGGAGGGCCGTCATCCCAGGACATGACCTTTGCGTGCGAATGAAAACACACCCCCACGCTGCAGACTCTTACCGAGCCAGGCAGAGCCTGGAAGTTGTTGGGCAGAAGAGCCATGCGCAGCTTCGCAAGGGCCTCTGTTGTCATGGGTGTGGGCGCGTAAAGAATGTACGTAGCGGCTTTCAGGCTGCGAAAAAGAAAAGAAACACAAACGCGTTAACTGCCACTCTTACTGTGGAGCATTGTGTCTGCTTTCACATTCTCACACGTTCCATCGTGTACACCTAGCGCTGACGAACGAAAGGAGGGGGACGTATGAAGGACTCGTTTCCTTGTTAGGCACAACCTCTGATAAGTAGAACCGAGGATGCCTTGCAGCCAGGTGACAAGTCAGGCAAGCTGGTTTGCGTTCATGTTTGAAAATTTGGCTGAAGCGCACCGAAAAACGCATACCTAAAAGAGCAGATGACACAGTGCTCGCTCTTACACTCGCAACTAAAGTTTTATTAATCACAAAGAAGTCCCAGCTCTGCCGCAAAGGCGAAGCAATGAACGCAACAGCAACAAATTGGAAGGTCACGCGCAAAATGGAAAGCATATCGAAACGTGCTCCGCGTTTCTCACGCACAAATGACGCACGAAATGTACTCAGAGGTACAGATGCACGCGAATAAGCGTCTCAGTTGTTACTTCACTGTATCTGAAAAGCGCGCGCTTTTCGCAAACGGAGTCTACAATTATTGCAGTGACCTTTGTGCGCCCGGTAACTTCAACAGAATCGTTCCAGGTAAAGCCCGAGACCAGTTAAGACGTACGATCCTCCCCTCCTCCCCACCACGAGATAAGGGCGCGCGAGGGAGCGTTGCTTCCCTCCTCTAAGCGGGGCAAAGTACGCGTGGGAGATTAGAGCGCGCGCCGCCACGCGATGTAATGCTGGTGATGCTGAATGCTGCTGGTAATTCTGAAAACACAATTCCCTCCGAGATGTCCATCAGCAGTGGACGTGCTTCTCGGTGGTTCAATCAATAAAAAAAAGCTTCTTGGTGGCTCAGCGGTTAACGCCTCGCACTCACTATGCAGAAGACGCAAGCCTCGATTCCGCGCGCTGGAGTCTTACTGTTTTTTTTTTCTTTCTTGGATTTTCATGTATATACTGCATACATATACGGTGACTGACGGCGACGCCGACGTTGACGCCAACGGCAAAACTCAGCCCAGAGAATTCTCATATAATTGTTATTGTAATAAAAGATACATAAAACAGATACATGGTTTCTAGCGGGCGAGTAACACAAGACAGAATAAGCGGTGTCCTGCCTGCTTTTTCTTCTGTTTGTTCGGTGCACTTCAACGTAATTTTCAAACAAAAATACCTACAGAACATTCCTTGTAGTCTTTAAGTGCATCGCAGTTGTAATTATTTAAGGGGGAAGGCATTAAAGTGGTGGAAGAAACGACTTGGCGTAGGTAGAGTACGAACATACAAACATAAATTTAGAAGATTTTATGTTGGGCTCAGACCGACAGGAAAAGCTTTCTAATAGCAAAGGTGTTTAAGCTGGTGGTAGCTTTATGGCAAAAAAGAAAAAAAATTACAACCGCTATGAGCTGTCACTATTCTCTTTACAGTGATGCTGTCTATACTATCGGCGACATGCGTTTGGTCGTGCAAACTTTTCAGTTGGGTATGTAGCACAGAAGTTGGGCAAGACACATTGCCATACCCTGCAGGTGGGAGTGTGAAACAATAACGAACACGTGAAAAGGACAGAAAGCGTAGAAAAGCAGAAAAAACAAAAAGAGAAATGAAATAAATAAGACACCCAAAGCTAAAAACAAAGCAAAAGATAGAGAAGAAAAAGAAAATGGTAGAAAGAAATGGGGAAGAAAAAAATTTGCACAAATCAAGAAAATAAATACACAGAAAACAGAAAAAAGGCGTACAATGAAACAGAAATACAAAAAAACGGACAGCCTTAAAAAAACAGAAATATGGAGAGACAAATAAAAAGAAAAATATAGCAAAAGAGAAGGAAGCATTCTGGGAAAAAAGAGAAAGAACTAGGGAGAGAGAAAGGCAGAGAAAGGAAAATAAGAGAAAGAGGTACAAGGAAAGATGGATAGAGAAAATACATATGCAAGGAAGACGCAGAACAAAAAAAAAGTACCACGGCCGTTATGCGTTATTTCGCTTTACTGCTCCCCCCCCCCCCCCCGGACGCCGATGCCACCTTGCTGGCCAAGTACTTTGACATGAGATGTCAGTAAGAAATATAAAAAGCGTGTTTGTTTTTTTTTAATTAGAGAATATGCGACAATGACGCAGTGAATGGCGTGCCGAGTATCAGTTGCCAAGGGCCGAGATGTCGTGGGTTTGTTCTGCCATTGACGACGATTTTTTCTTTACCCGAGTCATGGGCATTCTTACGTAATTTCCGTCGTGGAAATATGCCCCATTCGGTAGCCCCCGGTACAAAATACTTTCGCGTTAAAGGAACACCGACATAAAATTTTAAGATCGAGATGTGCCCATCATTCGATTACTCGCTATGCATAGTTCATGGCCAAATTAGAATGGCATCCATCGCCTCGAAGTTATTTTATTTCGACGTCAAACAGTGCAGAAAAGCTAAGGAGGAAAAACGAAAAATAGACTGCCCTGCGACATCAACACTAGTGCTACGTGTTTGGTGTGATACATTCTACAAATACCATCCTGAGAGACGATACGCTGGTAACGATTACGGTGACGATCTCTGAGTGTATTTGGAGCCGACTCCCAGCCATGCTTTCACTAGTGGCTCTCCTTGCTATGTGGAAGCGTGCGTGTGATTCATCGTGTCGCATCGACTGATTTGCGTTGTGCTCCCTTGCGTGAGTACGATCATTCAGAGCGACAATACGTGCCAGAATGTCGGAGAACCGGTGCGTAGTGAGAACCTGCACGTTCAGGCGCGGAACGTGCAGGTTCTCACTAAAAAGCAGGAAATACGTGGCGTTTCATGCCTTTCCAGCCACGAACCTCAACGCAGCCAGCGGGTTGACTTCGTACGCACCATTGGATCGAGGGACTGGACGCTTGTAAAGAAGAGCTGCATTTGCTCGCTTCACTTTGCGGCGAGCTACTACAAGGTAACTCCTGTGTTGGCGAACCAGTTGGGTTTCACTGGCAGTACGAGGCCTCTTCTCGAGGCCGGGGCTATTCCTACCGTGTGCCCTTCTGCAGCTGAAAGTAGCGATTCACTCGCCAAACGTCCGCGACATGAGGTGCGTACTTGGTGTTCCCGAGCTCCGACAGTACGGTCGGGACTGATAAATACATTTCATTCAACGCGGAGCTTGTCAAGCATTGAGTATCGTGGCGATACCCAATTCCAAGTCGCTGTCATGATCACTCGCCGATGTGGACTGCGACGACAGTGAGGACGACGATGTCGGCGACAGATGCACGTCTACGTCTTCAGAGACACAGCTGGACTGACTGACAACGTGCACTCGTAGCAGACAAAACGCCAGTGTGACGTCACCTTTTTTTTTTGTGAAAACAACATCAGCTGTGCAGCGGCCTCGATGTGGCCGTAAGGTAGCGCTGTCAGCACTAAAATTTGGCGGGCTTACCACCCATTTTGAAACACGTTCATTAGCGAATATATTAATCAATATTACAGATTCTCCTTCGTCCTTAGTAGCGATTCGCATATTAGGTCGTGAATTGCTACTAGGTGGTAGATGGCTACTCGTTTACGCCAAAATCTTGACTTGAGTAAATTTGATGTCAGTGCTCTTTTGAAAGATAGAAATAATAAGAAAAGAGTTACAAAAAGAGAATAAATAGAAATAAATAAAGTGAATAGAAAAAAGTAGAAATAAGAAAGGACGCGTATAGCTGCGCTCATGTTTCTGGATGCACCAGAAACATGTACGAAACTGCTATAACTTTTTTAGCTACATCATGAAATATGTGAAAGCGGCCAGCAGGCGAAGTTGTGAACCCTTTCATTTGGCCATTTCAAGCATTCTGTTTCATTTTGTCCAGCTCCTGAGTTTTTTATGCGTTATTTCTTTACTTGAGAAGCGTTTACTCTAGAAAGACACGACACCTATTTTGGTCAGCGGGCTGTCTTAAGGAGTGTCTTTGCCCTTGTCGTCGGCCTGTGTACACTGACAAGACACAAAAAGTACGCTGGTGCTCTCTCGAAAACCCCACCCCGCCTTGTTGTGCTCTTCTTTCGTTGGCCAATTCTGTAGTCACATTGGAGGCACATGCAGTGACATTGACTAAATTCTCATAGCTGCACCCCATTTTCAGCCATGCTGCCTGCTCTGCCATTGTCCCTCTCCAGTTACGCAGCGCAGCCTACGCCATAATCTATGGTAACGAGATATGGGGGTTGGACACAATAGGGAAGCGAAGAAAAGACTTCCGTTGGGTGCTCGAGCTGCCTATTCAGATGCCTCGGAAGCCTGGGAGAGGGCATTGTTAACTCCCACAAGGTTGCCGGCTGGCTTCGTGGTCGTTTGAAGCAAGGACATGGGGCAAATTTTCGCTCAGCTGCGGATCTCCCGAAGACACGCTGACGATGGTTTGCGGATGCGTCTTGCTGATGTTTTCGGTCTCTCATCAGGTTACACACTACGGTGAAATGCTGTCTTTTGAGGCGTTGTCGCCGTATGTGACCTAGCGTGACCATGGGGTTTGGCGACTTCGTCAGCGGGTGACTCGTTGGCCGATGGTTTGCGTCAGCCTCGTGTTTTTGTCAGGGTCATGTCAGTGCCGTGTCTCTCTAGTGTAAACGCACCTTCAAGTCTACAGCAAGCCTTTGCTTATCACCCCCAGTGTGCCCTCGCTATTTCAGATAAAATGGTGCCCCCCTCCCCTATAAAAGCTTCAGTCGCCCTCCTCACATAAGCTTCACACGGCCCCCTCTCAATCCGCTGTTTGAATCGAACACCTCACAAAAGCACCATCACGTGACACTGTCCCCTCATCAGACTCTTTCTCTCTGTCTTGGTCACATGACCATTTTATCGCAATTGCGCCACTGATGCAGACAGCGCATGATTTGCGGCGAGCCTCGCCGCAAACCATGCGAATGGAACAGCCTCGCCGAATGGAACAGCCTCGCTTTAAACTAAGCACTGTGGACGGGCTTTTCTTTTGTACAGTCAGCCGAGGAATAACTAATTCCTTAAACACTTACACAGGTGCCAGGCGCCTTATGTCAGCTTCATTGACTTCCCCAACATCGAATATTAGGGTGTTGCAGAGGCCATTGTCCTAAAAGGTAAGAGACATCATCGTATTCATCAGATATCCGTTATTTATTTATTTATTTATTTATTTATTTATTTATTTATTTATGCAATGGTCCAACGTTGGCATTACATAGGCGGAGCATAACAATTTATGTGAAAACCGAAATTATGTAATAGAAAAAAATACGGGCAAAAAACTAAATCATCGAAAGCTTTTTCTGGGTGCGACATTGTCCCTGTAGCAGTGCAAGCACTATCCCGTTCACCACAACGTTGTGTGATTCCCTCGAAGCAACCATGACATGATTGTCAGAGACACCGTAGTGGAGAGATCCGGAAATCCACCTGGGGTTTTTTAGCATGTACCTAAGCCTAGGTACACGAGTCTAAAGCATTTTCTCCTCCTCCGGAAATGCAGCCGCGATTCGATCCCGCGACTTTCGGGTTAGCCGCCGAGAGCCGCTATACAACTAGACCACCACGGCGGGGCGACCTCGAAGCTTCAAAGTATGTGCAATAAGTAAAAGCATTCTCCGTAAGATTAAGGGTTGTGCATGACAAACGCCACTCTGCAGCCTTCATTTGATTTAAAGATAATGAAGTGAGCATAACATAAATGAAACATCCTAGAAATCGCAAATTTCAGCTTCGACGATCTCACAGTATGCTGCTCGTTGGGGGTAAAAAACGACCCACTCAACAAAATTGATAAAGGTTAGTGAGTCACGCGTTAAACTTTAGACAGGTGTCTCATTCGAAATCTTGTTTCTAAAGGTTTTCGCCATTTCATGCAATTTCGTGGCATCGCTGCGGGATCCTGTCACTCCTGGCTTCAGAGTGTAATCCGGCTTCGTACACTTGGGGTGATAGATTGGTGTCACTGGCAACGAAAAACACGATGAAAACACTAAAAGTAAGTTCCAACCACAGGGCGGTTTAGGGTCTTTTAAAGAAGGCTGTTCTGTAAAAAGTTGTAACTCAAGGGGGCACACGATTGAGCTGGATGTTTATCTTTTTAGCAAGGCTCTCAAACACGCCTAAGCAAAGAAGGCGGCCATCACTCAATGCCACCCCTTGAACACCAAGGCAATAACAAAGGTTGAAGGTGAGGGGGCTCTTGAACGAGATTTCATCAAATCTTTCAATTTAAAATTTGAAAAGTATTTTCCATATCTTACATGTATTTCTTAAAGTAACCCTGACAGCGAAATATTTCGCGTCCTTTTTTTACTGATATTTGTAGCTTTGTGTCTGGTGATTCCGAAAATAAGTCGTACATGGTCTACCTCATCGTATGATTTATGCTAGCGTTGTTAATTAGGAACCACTTTCAAGTTCACAGCACCCGGCTTTCACCAAATGAAACTAGCGGCCCAAGGGTGGTGTCTAAGACTAAGTGTCCTTAAAAGGGCACTTTTCCAGAAGCACTTTTCCGAGTAACCATGAAATGGATTCCATAAGAGAACTTATTGCCTCCCGAATTCAACAACGCAAAAATTTTAGGAATCCGCCCAGTACGAGCGGAGTTACAATTATTTGTCAGACGCTGCAATCCCATTATCTCTTCTCTCGTCTCAATGAAAGCACTGGAAGCTAAACAGAGAGGGATGGCAGGGGCCAAGAAAATAGGTCACGTGCGCCTCGTGGCCTTCAGCACTTTTTCTTGATTTTTTCTTCGAATACGCGGCTTTTTCAGAGTGATCGCGCGCACGCGTGGACAAGTCACGGCCTCCCGCGGCGATCCTTGTAATTACCTAGCGCCATGTTCAAATCAGCCAATGGCGGATAGATGGCTTTCTACGAGTGGTTCTTGAGTTGCCTCTGTCAGAGAACAGAAAGAGAAAAAGATTCGTCTAGTGAAGAGAAAGCAATTTTCAGCTGACTTTGATAATTTATTGTGAATTGCAGGCAGCGTGCTGCGTTATAATATCTGGCCGGCGTATTTTTGGGAGCCTCTACTACTGATTGGCACCGCTTTCCGTCTTTGGGACGTTAAACCCCACATATCAATCAATCAACCGCTTTCCGTCCATGTTCACAAAGTGTTGCAGGGTGCCTTTAAGCTGCCTAGCAACCGAGCGAGAGCGGTGATGAACAGTGGTCCTCGCCAGGTGCCAGACGATGCATTTTACGGGCCGCTACGATACTTGTCTTACTCAGGGAACACTACACGGGGCCTTGGTCAACGTCATAACCATGGCGACGTCGCGAGATGCGCCAACTCAAATGAGCACTCACGCCTATCCTGAAACAAGAATTAAATGTCTTGAAACTAACGTCCAACACTAACAATAGGTATGAAATGCCGCCGTGTACAGGGCTATCAAACAATACAAATATCTTGAGCTTTCAGTCATGGTGTTGGGGGTACTTTGAACGGATTCGGAGCCAGTAATTCATCAAACATCGATGTATATCAGCAGAATGAGTAAAACTGGATGTCGTTTCAGAAATGTCGTTTTTGTTTCACGGTTACTTCCACACATGATTACAATTAGGCTTTAGCTCAGTAAAGCAATCATACTAACTATTTCTGTAGCTCATGGGCATACGTCTTGAATATGGGAGAAAGACAGTCCTGTGCGAGCGGTCGCTCGCGGAAGGTTCGCGGTTTTCATAAGGCCGGCAGACTGCGTGTTTGACACGCGCATTTTATAGGAACAGTTCGTGCTTCCTACCTCGTACGTCTCTGTCTCGCCTAAGTCGGCGCATAGCATTTTAGCTTTTACGGACTCTTCATACGAAAAGTGTTTCTGATGAAAGGAAGAGCGGTACACAGCGAAGGCTGCCGGACCAAGGACAAGTGAAACGTCGTCCGATAATCGGTGCTCAAGAGAAGGTGAAATAAAGACTTTCAGAAAAACCCGTTTTTTCGGAACGATATGTATGATACAAGAATAGAGGTGCATTTCCGAGATCAAGGTTCAAAAGAAAAAAAGTCATAGCTTTGCCGCAAAGGTGGAGCAATGAACACGATAGCAACAAATTGGAAGGTCACGCGAAGAACAGCAAGCACATCGAATTGTGCGCCGCGTTTCTCACGCACAAAGGACGCACGCAACGTACTCACAGGTACAGATTAACGCGAATAAGCGTCTCAATCGTTACTTTGCTGTGTCTGAAAAGCGCGCCCTTTTCGCAAACGGAGGCTGTGCAACGCTTGCACAGTGACCTTTGTGCGCCCGGTACCTACAACAGAATCGTTGCGACGAAACCCAAAGGCTAGCCTAGACGTACGATTCTCCCTACTGCAAGATAAGGGCACGCGATCGAGCGTACACCCCCTTATTCTCGACGCGGACCAAAGTACGAGTGAGAAATGAGAGCCGCCGCACGCTCACTGCGCCATCTTGCTGATAATGCTGAAAACAAGATAGTACCCCCCCCCCCCCCCGAGATGTCCGCCAACTGCGGCAAGTGGTAGATAGGAATAGCGTGCCGTTTGAACGTTGAAGAGGTGCCTCTCGGTGGCTCAGTGGTTGACGCGTCGCAAAAACGACGCGCAGAGGTCCCACGTTTGATTCCGCGCGCCGGAGTCTTTTTAGGGGCGAAGCTCCTTATAGCGAAACCTGTTCGTCCCTCGTAGCAGTCGCAGTAGTGTGTAACAAGTATAACATTTTGACCTCCACGGTGGTGCCGGCGAGAGATTTTTTGTGCGTTGATGAACAATAAAAGATAGCGCTCAATGTACATGCGAATGGCTGCTAAAGAGAATGAGAGACAGGACAATTTGGCTTTTAGTTAACGCGCACGCTGCAAATTTTTTATTGTTCGACAACGCACAGAAGACAAGAAAGGGTTGCTACGTTATACCCGGTGGCCGTAACCTCCTAGGTTTTAGAAAGTTTAGCGAGCGTTGGGCCGCAGTGCCATGAATATAGTGAACTAGTATATACCATGAGCTCGAGGTGGGTAAAGGAGGGAAGTAGACACACAGCGCAAGCCATAAGAAAGTGTGCGTGTGCCTCCTCTCATTCAGTCCTTGGAATGTCCGCTGGATGGCGGTGCTTCTATATGAGGAATATATGATGAAAAGATGCGAGATGGTGGTACTGGAAGTGTTGAATAGGTGTACGAACAGACACACAGACAGATGCATGGACGGACACACAGATGTCTGCACGGACGGATGGACGCATGGCCGGACGCAGGAGTGGATGCATGGACGAAAGTAAGAACGGACGCACAGATGAACGTGCGGACGCACGAATAGATGCACGCACAGACGGGCAGATGGACGCACGGGCGGCCACACAGACGCACGCATGAATGGACGGAAGCAAGCACGAATAGATGGACGGATGCTTTGCCCCACTATCCATCATTCACTCCGTGGATATGCTGCGATTTTTTTCTAGGACTTTCTTTTCTTGCGTTTCATATATATCGATACGTATACATAAACGCTGCATGACATCGACGCCGACGTCCACGTTGACGCCGGCGGCGAAATCCAGGCGAGACTGTCAATATGATTGCTATCGCAATAAAAAAACTTTCTTTTTTGAACTTTGATCATTTGAACTTTGAACTTTGGTAACGTTAGGTTGCAACCTAAATGAATTTAAGAATGTCTGATCTGAATTGGATGAAAAACATGAATTGGATTAATTGGATTTATTGCGCTATATTTAATTTTTGTGCGTTGCCCTGTTCGTTAGCAAAATTGAGTCACCGAAAACGTGAACGAAGTCATAGCACCAACTCTAGGCCAATCCCCGTGAGAGGGTATGAGCCACGTTAGAGACGACGATGACGACGACGACGACGACGACGACAACAACAACAACAACAACATGTTATATGTCAAAGACACCCTTTCTTAATCTGTGGCTGAAGAATTCTCAAAAATTTGTGAGGATGTCGAGTGTTTAACGCTGCGAATAGGAAGAACAACAGTATCTGTAATTTACAGGCTCCCGATAGGGCAAAAAATTAATTTTAATAATTTTTTAGAGCGGTTACTTCAACAACAATACCCAACAAGTGAACTTTCCATTATCATGGGTGATATTAACATAAACATGATCTCAGAAGACACATGGTCACATGAGATAAGTAATCTTGTTCATTGCCATGCTTTCAAAAACTTTATTGATTTGCCCACAAGAATAACGGCAACTTCTGGTACTTTCATAGACGTATGCCTATCAAACATATGCAGTAGTGACATCAAAGCAGGTGTTCTAGTTTCTGATGTAAGCGATAATCTTCCGATTTTTCGCATTATCAAAATCAGCTACAGTATCGGAAATGCACGTCGCCCAGCTCATTTTCATCGCAAGACTAATGATCAAACATTGAAGAATTTTAGGCTGTTGCTGTCAAACAAAAAACGATGGCAAGATGTTTATCGTGAATCCGAGGCTGGGAAGGCTTACAGTATCTTCTTGCAGCGTATGCGTGAATACTATGACATTGCTTTTCCATTGCGAGAAGCTTATCGCAGAAACAAAAAAGAAAGAAAGCCATGGGTAGATAAAAACTTGTATAAACGTATAAAACATAAGAATTCAATATTTCACAAGTTTCTTAGAAATCGCGATCCAGAAGTGCTAAAGGAGTATAGGAAATATAGAAATAAATAAACAGCGATATTAAAAGGGCGAAAGACGCGTACTTCGAGGATTTTTTCTATCGGCTGCGAAATCAACCAAAAAAACTGTGGGAAGCAGTTAACAATCTAGCAGGAAGAACAAGAAGTGACCAATCCCACACAACCCTGACGACAGCGAAAACGGAAAACTAGTTGACGATTTGAACAGACAATTTATAAAAGCGGGGGCTTATCCACTTGGTGCAGAAAGCACAATGAAGTTATAACCGAGGTCAATGAAACTATTTTCTTGAGACCAACAGACCCCAACGAAGTAGCAGCAGTAGTAAAAAAGCTAAAACGAATTGTAGCTGCGGGTATAGACGGAATTACTTCGAATGCAGTAATACATGTCACGCATGAGATTAGCGAAGTGCTAGCATATTTACTAAATTTAAGATTAACTGGTGGAATTTTCCAGGAAGAATTGAAAATAGCCAGAGTTACGCCAATACACAAAGGAGTGGATAATGGACAATTTAGTAATTACAGGCCAATATCCATCTTAACTGTGTTTTCAAAGATTTTCGAAGATATAATTTACGTCCGATTAGTTACATTTTTTAACGCACGCAAGGTAATTACACCGAGTAAGTATGGCTCCCAAAAGAATAAATCCACTGAACAAGCACTCATGTATATCAAAAATAAAATAATAACTAATATTGAAGACAAAAACTATACGCTTGGTCTATTTTTCGATCTAAAGAAGGCATTTAATTCTGTAGATCACAAAATTTTGTTACAGAAGTTAGAGAAGTACGGAATTAGGGGTGTTGCAAGTCGGTTGCTGAAAAACTATTTAAATAATCGTCAACAGTTCGTACGTATGCAGGATGTTTAGTCTAGTTATCTAACGCTTAAACGAGGCGCCCCTCAGGGCTCTAAGCTAGGTCCGTTATTATTCATTATTTTCGTAAATGATATGTTAATATATCTGATTCCCCAGAATTAATAGTGTGCGCCGACGACACCAATCTATTTTTTAAATCACGGGACCTGAACGAATTAGAATACAGTGTGAATCACTACCTTGTATCACTGGCTTGCTGGGTGAATCGAAATAAATTGCAATTGAACGCTGAAAAAACAAAATACATTATATACAGGTCGCGCAATACACCCATCGATGAGGAAATAACCATTACTCATGCAGGACTGAAACTGCAGCAAGCGACATACCAGGAGTTTCTTGGAGTGACGTTTAACGAAGAGTTAAGCTGGAACGCGCATATTAGCCAACTATGTGTAGACTTGTCAAAAAGCATTGGTAGTATGTACAGAATTTCTGAACTGATTCCCCTATAGCTGAAACAACAGCTATACAATTGCCTTTTTTATTCTCAGCTGTGCTATGGAGCTCTGGTGTGGGGAACAACTACCAAAACTAACTACAAGAAACTTGTAATTCTACAAA
The DNA here is from genome assembly GCA_013436015.1 of Rhipicephalus annulatus. Classification (NCBI taxonomy): domain Eukaryota; kingdom Metazoa; phylum Arthropoda; class Arachnida; order Ixodida; family Ixodidae; genus Rhipicephalus; species Rhipicephalus annulatus. The sequence goes on from WOVY01005599.1 coordinate 113,433, forward strand.
AAAGGGTTCTCCGCATATACTGCAAACACCAAAGAAATTACGCAAACTTGAGGAGAGCACCTTTATTTCAAAGATATCATATGCTTCGGGCCGATCAAGTCTATTATATGAAAATATTGCAAATCGTATACAGCAGAAAACTGTTATGAGCCCAACGAAGGAGCTAGACAGCACACTTATCCGATCCGCCAAATCTTACGCCGTCCACAACGAACTAGAACAAATATGGTAAACAAACTTTTACCCATAAACAACTTGCATATTAAACAAATTAGAACATAAGCTTAATTTTGACTGTACAGAAAAAGCATTTAAGGTACAAGTTAAAGAAGTGCTAATGTAGGAACACATGCTTTTTGATGGTTCCTAAAAAATAATGATGTTAGCAATGGTAGTAGTCGGGCGATGGAAATCTTGTACTGCATGTATTTTATTAACTATAAAATATAATGGTATGTATTACATGTCTCTAATGTTCTAGTCTGATTCCTTCCCGAGTGATTGTTATTTAAGTACGTTATGTAGTAAGTATGTTACAAGATTTGTATAATCAGTCAGATTCAATATAACATGATACTTTTGTCAGCTATTTTTGCTCTGTTGCTTCTTTTGTTCATGAAGGTCTGGATGCCACGAAAGCTGTTTTTTATTTTTATTTTTTGATGTACGAACTGTGTACAAGGGTGTTGGGTCCTCTGTCAGGCCATATGCCTTTAGCCCCAACATCCTTTTGTATCTTGTGTCTTGTACAAGAAAACAATAAAACAAATTTTGAAAATTGAAAATTGAACAACAACAACAACAACAAAACAACAAAAACAGCAGCAACAACAACAACAACAACAGAAGCCGTGTACGAAAAAAGAAGTGTATTGTGATGCTTACTAAGCATGACTAAGCAATAGAAAACTCATGTTTTTCACCTGCGCGCTCACAAGAACTGCAGAGTGTTTACCAACGTTACTAAAGTCAGTTTCAAAGCTCCGCCGGAGAGGCGGGCCGCTTGGCGGTAACGAGATTAATAGTGGCGCTGCAGCCAGATATTGCTCCCGCGGCCGACGCACTTTGAGATCGGCGACGGTCGAGTGGTTACCGCCAATGGTGCGCAGTATTCACACGCCACGCCTCTGACTGTTCTTGGTACCGCGTAGTTTATTGTACGAAAACGCGCTAGTCATGCAAGAAGCGTAGCGAGGAGGAGCAGATTTATCTACAGTGAGGTACACCGAGTTGCTTTGCGCGGCCACCAACAGCGGCGAGCGCAATGACGACTCCGTTTCACGCAACTTGTTTGTTGATTAATAATGTATTGATTTCCTTTGTAAACATGGTTACACAGTGGCAGAGGCCAAGTTAAAAGCAGCTACAAACAGCTTGAGAAGCTCTTATTAATATCCCCCTGTCTCTATCTCCCTGCGGTGACGGGCTAGTGTCATTCTCTTCAATTATTATTATTATTATTATTATTATTATTATTATTATTATTATTATTATTATTATTATTATTATATATTACATGCGGAACCCTTTGACAGATATAGCGGAGGTGCCACCACTGAATATTATACAGGGTGCCTCAACGATCTTTAGCCAGAGTCTGAAAATATGCCGACACACGCGATTACGACAAGACCAAATACAAGTTGCTGACAGTTGCCTGGAGTAAGACTATTTTTTGTGTTTTAAAATATTGTTTAAATAAATCTGTTTACTTACCTAACTTTTGAAGCAACAAAGCTGGATTAATTATTTCAATGAGAAAATTGTAGATCAGTTTGCAGAACGTCCGATTAGACAGTTCCGAACTTTATATATGGTAATTAAAAGTGTTTTTCTAATAACTACAGATGCCCGCGAAATACTAAAAAATACCACGTGACCAACCCGCTAGCGCACCAGAGCGCACGGTGATTGATGTGCTCCCTAACGTTTCGTGTACGAACGACCACAGCGTTTGCAGGATTGTGCTGTCTCGACAGGGTCACAACGATGATGGTGGCTTTGCAATGAACACGTTTTTCTATCGGTCACAAAAGCGATAACCGCTGTGACTGCTTATGGCTCTCATGGACCGGTGCGAAGGAAGCGCATCGTTCATACGCGGAACGTTAGAGAGCACCAGAATCATGGCGTGCGTAGGCGCGCCAGCGGGTTTGTCACGTGGTATTTTTTTTGTATTTCGCGAGTATTTCTAGTTATCAGAAAAACACGTAATTAACAGATATGAAGTTCGAAACTATCTAATCGGACGTTTTGCAAACCGATCTACAACTTTCTCATTGGAACTTTCTATCCTTCCTTGTTCCTTCAAAAGTTAGTTTTGGCTAAAGATAGTTATGGCCAACGTCACTGCGGTTGCGGCGATGTGACGTCACCACAAGGACTCCTCCTTCACCGGCGCTTGCTGCCTTTTCTGCGCCCACCGTGAACACACTCTTTAGCAATACGTTGGTGATTATTCTTCAATTTTGTGACACAATTTTCTCATGATACAAGGTGAAAGGTTTCACAACTAGTGAAAAAATTTTTAAAGCTGTAAGAAGTTTCAATAATTTTGCTTAGGATAAGCAGATCTCCCGTTCGAACGGATGATTTATTGTGAAAATGATGATGCAGGAGAAGGAGGTCATTGTTTCTATTGCGTACATCACGAAAGGGGTGTTAAAAAAATACGCTAAGTGGTACTAATGTGATTACAACTAAGCATAGACTCCGAGATTAGAACATACCTGTGCCGAAGTACCAGAAATAAAATTGGGATGTTTTCAATTCACTAGATGCATTTGCCTTTACCGTGCATGTTACGCCTGCTTCTGGGAGTAATCTAAATCATTTTACAGAACTGCAATTTCTCCAACAGAATATGACTGTCATTTTCTCCAACATGAATTTCTCCCCTGTAATAATCCCCACGGGGGTTTGACAGTATTCTGTAAATAAATATGGCTGTCATAAGCATTCACTTAACATATTCATCAAACAAAAAAAATAATACTGCCACACACAAAATGATTTCGGAAATAATGAGATATTTCCGTTTACTGGGGTCATACATGTACAAGTTTCTTCTCAACAGTCGTCAGGGGTTATGTAGTCGCGTACCCTCATTTTCGTGAAAATCTGGAGTGTTCTACCGCCGGGCCACAAACGATAATGGGAGTTTCACGTGGGAGCACGGCTGATAGCAACGATATCAACACAAACGTCAGAAAGTCGAAATGAACGCTTACTATGGTGCACTCAACGACGTGGCCAAGCAGTGGCGTAACCAGCAGATGGCTCATCAGGCCCTTACCCCCCCCCCCCCCCAAATTTCTTTCTTATGCAGAGAAAAAAATGACCATTTCAAGGTGATGACCCCCCCCCCCCCCACACACGTTGGAATGCGACTGTCGTGACCACGAATGGAATGCATCATTGGGGTTAGCAACATGACACAGACCTTTTTACTCCTTTCATGTTGCTATACGACATAGCGCGTGATTGGGCAGAAGCAAAAGTAAACTTTTTATTGTTTTATCTGAAACATTACCAATTGTGTTTTCTTCATTCATCTGCAGCTTGAGACAAGCGAGACGCGAACGCAAACGTTGGAACAGCGCACGAAGCGAGCGCATCATTATGTATATAGGCGCAGCACGGCTGGTATCGAAGAACCCGTGCCGTGACGTCATCCGCCAGGCAGCGCCACTCCGACTTCTCGGGGATAATACCTGAACACATCACATCGCTAATCGCACAAAAAGATGATAGAAACCAGCGCGCACTCAACACTGCTGCTCGTTATGCGCATCTTCAAAGATCGTCAGTTTTGGAGAGAAGCCTACGTCAGCGCTCACGCATACTGCACTTCAGCATTTGGGACGCGAATGTTCGAAGCATGACCTACTGTACTAGTGACTTGCCCAGATGGCGGGGTATTTACGGGAGCGCGCGTCTCTGCTCTCGTTCAACAGCTCACCGTTGATGGCGCTACCTATAGCATCTTTATCTGCTACTACTCTTTAGATGGCGCTGGAGTAAGAATGCCTGCATTTGTGATTAACTACCGACATATATGTGACTACTTTTTTCGCTTAGATGGCTGGTCAAGTAAGCTGTTCAGTGCGGTTAAGTATTTATTGCACACTGGTTGACAAACGGGGAAACCAGTAGAGTTACAAAGTGTAGGACTTACTATGTGGTGCTGCGTCCATTTAGTTGCAAACAACTTTTGAATGACTGCTAGTATACTTATTTCCCAGTTATTTTTATTCCTGCATAATAGTTACGCACTATGTGTGCCCTGTTAGCCGAAATACCACCACAAACGCCAAAAGTGACGTCAGCGAACATATGTTGACTAGCGCCACGCCACTCGTAAGTTATGACCCTAGCGGCAGAAGGTAAAAACTGGACGTGGGTAATCCGGCGTTTATCGTCGATTCGCAAGGAATCAGAGGTTCCACGCCAGGCAGGAAAACTCTTTCTTAAATGCCCCTTCTTTCACGTTTATTAGCGTTCATTTTATTTCACATTTATGTCGAAAAAAACGTTACTGATGTCTTGGTGGACCCTGGCGTAAACCATGCACTTTCGTGTTAAAAATACAAGGGCATAAAGATATGTTGTGAAATTATTGTGGAAGTGATATAAGGCTACTCCGCGAAGACAGTGTCTTAAGTATGAACTCGGAGACGTGATCCATCAGTATCTCTCGAAGATCACGCCGCACTTGTAGAACGGTGCAGGTGATCAATAGCACAGCCTAGCGCAGCCAAAATAACGGTATACTTACGTCAATGTAGTTATCAGGTAATGAAATATCCGTGTCAGGGCCCACTTTAATCTTGCAGTCACCGCCAAATTGAATCGATGATAAGGCGTCTGTCAATGCTGTATACGTTAGTGAGCAGCAGAGAAGTCCGGCACCTATGCTGCCCAGACTTTGCCCGAAAGCCTTGGTAAGTGTTGTCTGGATCTCACTTGCACTCATGCCTAAGAAGTGAATGAAATAAAAAAGACATTGAAAAACTAGCAAAAGTGTTAGAGCACACAACTGAATAGGCAAGTGCTCAGCGTTAGGTGATATTAAGTGATAGTTTAGGTGTCAGTACGTCGAGAACATTCAATTTAGTCCTATGTCTCGTAGAACTGCACTAAAATTGAGTAAGTTCATCTACCCCACAGCTTAGGCGGTTCGCCTACGAGTTCAATTTGTGCCGTTCGTTTTGTCTTGTTCCAACTGCTCAGTTATTTCACTTACCAAAATAGGTCACTGTTTCACCATAACGTCAAAATAATGATTGCGATAGCAGCAAGCTGGAATGCCAAGGGAAGAAAGCTTGGCAGATCTCTCCTGCAGCAAACACGGCTGGTATACAGCGGGCAAAGTGAGATTCGTGCGATCTATGGTTACACCGCAATTTTAGCGATAAAAGCACCACACACGCGGAACTGGAAGCCATCTGTAGAGCCATCTGTTCATGGAAGCACGGGCTACCACGCAATCAAAAAAACGAAGTGCAAAATTGGAGGCGTGCAGCACAACCACGACAAAATACGAACACAGAAACTTCCAATAAAGCACCCAGTTGCACTCTTTGTGATCTCTCGCGGATGATACCGACACTTCTGAAGTGATAATGTACAAGCGTTGTCCAAGTTTTCTGCATTCCTCGTCGTTCTGCTGCGGATCGCATACCAAAACGATGCATATAACACCATGGCAACACAAGAAATGATATGCAGACGTCCCCCACCCCAGGTCGTAATGCACTACCGCATACTGGTATCTCGCGATTCCTGGCTGCGACATGGGTGCAGGGCGTTTCTTCTATGTGGTGACGCTGCCATGACGTGAGCGTCACCAAGTCATACGTTTCAACACTGTCTGCTGAGGCCGTTGTACTTTGGGGTGATAAATAATTGAGAAAGATGTTGCGGAGCTAATCACGCCAAGTTTCAGAAACTGCAGTGGTGCCAGTTGTCTTTAAAATGTAACAAAAATAAAAACGCCATTGTAGCGCCCTCCTCTGGGCTGCAAACAAAACCGAAGTGCGTGTAACGTCAAGACAAGTGGAGAAGACGGTTGTTGGCAGTGGTACTTGGAGTCACGACTCGTGTTACCAGATCCCTTATGCATTGACTGAGGAGAGAAGAAAAGGCTTTCGCTTTACAGTCGGCTTAGATAAACGTGCAAGGGGCCCTGCAAATTTTTACGTCGAGTTCTGCTACCCCCAAAAATTGAGTGCACGGCCACGAAACCTATCTTACTGCACTTACGACCACTTTTTTGAATTTCCATTCTGCCATCTCGTAGAACGGCTGTCTCGTTTCCAATGGCAATCGAGTTGCAAGCATGCGTTTTAGCTCGTTCCGAAAACCGGTGGTTCGCTTATGATAGCACTGAAATTGAGACAAGTCGAGAACGGGTAAGGCAACACAAACCTGCTTGGCGTTGGTATTAATTTTACATCGGAGAATGAGTAAGTAAAATATCAGGCCTTCCTCTAGAGAGAGAGAAAACTTTATTTGAGCATAACGCGGAGCATTCTAAATGGTCGGGCCCATATTCCAGGGCTCCGCTGGCCCTAACCATCATCCCTACCCGTTGGACCAGCCAGCGCTGATCAACAATGGCCGAGCTGGACAGCAGTGCCTCCCATTGTTCCTCTGTGTTGTTCATGTTGTGGTGTTCATTGTGATGCGGACATCCCACATGATGTGAAACAGGGTTGGTGTGGCCCCACACCACGGACATATATCTCTGTATACTGTGGGGTAGAATACATGCAGCCTGTGTAAGTTCGTGTATGTGTTTGTTTAGATTATGCGTAATGCCACCGATTCCATTGTTGTGAGTTTCTTTTGCGGTGCTGGATACAGTTTTCTATTGTCTCGGCAGTATTGAAGAATTGCACCAAAGTTAGGGTCTAGGGGCGTTGGATCCTGTATTGCAGTGTGCAAGGAAGCTCGGTGATTTGTGAAGCCTCGAGCCGCCTCATCCGCAAACTGGTTCCCGGTGACGCCCTCGTGCCCTGGCGCCCAGATAATGGTTTGGGTGTATTCAATTGGAAAGTCTTTATGAGCTTTGGTTAGAACTTGGAAGGCCTTCATACATATTCTACCTTTATCGTAATTTCTACATGCAGCCTTCGAATATGTGATTATTGTCATTGGGGCTTTTCGCTCCCTGCCCTCCTTGATTGCCAGCGCGATCGCTATCTCCTCCGCTTCTGTGATAGAGGCTTGGGCCATGGAGGCACAACCAGTGAAGTTTTCTTTTGGTCTGTGACCGCGGCCACCATATTCTTCGCATATGCTTGACATGGTGCAGCATCAGTAAATCTCGCGGTATTCAAATATTTGGTCTTTTTATGTATGTAAGCGGCTCTTGCTTTACGTTTTCCAGCATGTAAAACTGGGTCCATGTTCTTCGGTAGGGGGCATATCTTGTACCAGGCTTTGACTGAGCACGACAATTCCTTAGCTCTTCTATGTGCCTGTACTTGTTCACCGAAGCCGATACTCTGAAGAAGTTTTCTGTCGGTTGATGTCTGTAGCAGGTGGTTAATCTGGGTTGTTACTTGCGCCTCAGACAGCTCATCAAATGTATTGTGAAGTCCGAGCGCTAATAGCTTCGCAGTTGAAGTGCTTTGTGGTAGTCGCAGAGCCGCTTTATACGCCATCCTTATTATTTTGTCTGCTTTTTCTTTCTCCTCTCTATTCATGTTGTGGTAGGGTAGCGAGTATGTTAGTCTGCTGATAACTAAGCTCTTTACCAAACGAAGTACGTCTTGTTCTTTCAGTCCAGCACGATTGTTCGTTATTCGAACTATCATACGAACAAGTTGTTGAGCTGTTCTTTTAGGCGTATTCAGTGTGTGGAGACATCGCTGATTGGACTGTAACCACATCCCCAAGATTCGAACGGTCATTTTTTCTGGAATAATATTGCCGTCTAGCTTGACCTCAAGGTGAAGGCTCGGGCCTGTCCTTTGTTTTTTACTCTTGGAGAACCGAATGAGCTCCGATTTGTCTGCTGAGCACTGAAGTCCACTTTCTTTAGTGTACTCTTCGATTATTTTAGCTGCCAGTTGCAGCTGCTCTTTTTTCTCCGCCAAGCTACCCTTGGTTGTCCATATTGTGATTTCATCCGCATAGAAGGAGTGTCCGATGTCAGGAATATCTTCCAGTTTTTTGGCTAGACCAACCATGGCTATGTTGAAAAGCGTAGGTGAGATCACAGCGCCTTGTGGTGCGCCTTTGCTCGGGGGGTGGAAGACATTGGATTCGTCTTCTCCTAATTTGATAACAGTGGTTCTTTTAGTAAGGAAGTTCTGTACGTATTTGTACGTCTTTTGACCGCATTTTGTCACTGCTAGCACATCCAATATGGCCTTATGGCTTACGTTCTCAAAAGCGCCTTTTATGTCAATGGGCATGATAATGTTTCCTGCTGATTTTGGAACATTTGTTAGTACTTCCTCCTTTAAAAGCAGAAGGATGCCCTGTGTCGAAAGGTTCGAGCGGAAACTAAACATGGTGTTTGGCAACAAGTTATTTTGTTCAAGGTGCCGTTGAAGTCTAGTATTTATTAATCTCTCAAACACTTTGCCTAAGCACGAGGTAAGAGCGATTGGCCTGAGGTTTTCTATTGCCAATTTCTTTCCTGGTTTGGGTATCATAATTATTACACCATGCTTCCATTGCTGAGGTATAGTGCCATTCACCCAGTGTTTGCTAATGAAGTTTAGAAGCGCTGTTGTGGCTTCGTCATTCATGTTGCGAATCATGGCATTGGTGATTTGATCAGCCGCATGCGGTGCGTTGCGTTTCATGCTGATGATTGCCGCTCTGACCTCGGCATGCGTGAAAGGTGTATCCAGTTCTGAGTTTGGGAGCCCAGCGTATTTAGCCTGGTAAGGGGCTGTGATGGCTCGGGTGCCGAAACACTTAATACAGATGCCTTGAAGGAGGTCATCTCGTGTTCCTGGATACGTGTGCAGTAATATTTCTAGAGATTTTTGTCCTTCGCGTTTAGTTTTCAGAGGTTCAAACATGACTCTGAGGATATTCCATGTCTTCGCTGTTCCTAAGCTTCCATTTAGTGAATCGCAAAATTGTTCCTAGTTGTCTGTCACGAGCTGATTAGCGTACTGTTAGGCTTGCTGCGTTATTTCTTTAATTTTCTCTTTGAGTTTATTATTTCGTTTTTGTCTTTTCCATCTTTTAGTGAGGTTTCTTCTTGCTTCCCACAGGTGGAGAAGGTGAGCGTCTACTTCAGGGGTGTCATCTGTTCTGGCGACGGTTTTATGTGTGCATTTGCTTTTCATTTCGAATTACTTTTCACCACTCTTCTAAGTGCTCTATGGCAGCCACATGCGCTTTTAGCGATTTTCTATATGCATGCCAATCTGTAATTTTAGCTGTGCCGATGTGTTAGCGGATTGGGCCGGTGCGGATTGTGGGGCTTAGTATGTAATGATCACTGCCCAGGTTTTCAAGGTGTTGTACCAGTCCACGCTGTGGCAGTTTTGTACTATCGTTAAGTACGGACTCGTGTCCACGGATACGCTGTTGCCTATTCTCGTTGGTATTGCAGGGTCAGTTAACAGCGTCATTTCCAATTTCTCTATTTGTCTTGCGATATTCTTGCCTTTAGTGTCTTGCATCTTATATCCCAAGCTTGCATGCCTGCCATTAAAGTCCCCAACTATAATTAATGGATTCCCTTTCGCTAGTTTTGATGTCTCTTGAAAGAGCTTGTCGAACGTTGATTTCTTTTGTCTTGGGGTACTATAGATATTAAGTACGAAGGCGCTCTTTCCACTGCTCTATTTGTAGGTTATTTCTGTCATGATATGCGGGATATCCGCCTCTTCTATGGGCTGATGACATATTGCTGTAATGGAGTTATCGACTAATGTAGCAACTTTCCATTCTGCGTCCCCGGTACTGTAAGTTTCGTAGCCCCGTAATTTTGGTTGTGTTCCGGCATCCTGGACTGCCATGACAGCAGGTGGCTTTTGTTGCGACGCCACCAGCTGTAACAGTTGCCCTCTTTTCCGCCTGAAACCACGGCAGTTCCACTGCCATATTTCACACTTTTCTGGCCACTGCGTTTGATATTTAGCCATTATGCATCTCCTGGTTCATGACCGACAATCCGGGCCTGTTGTAAGTTTTCTCAGCTTTTTCTTTGATGTTGATGCCTGTGGCATGCTTTCGCAAGGCTTTCGTGAATACGATGCGTTGTGCCTGGATTTTCTTATCCAGAATCTCAAGCTTTCTATTTACCTTTATCATTACTTGCTCTATAACTGTCGGTATAACTTCCTTTATTGTTTCTTTCAGCATCGACGACGTAATCAATGAGTCACCTCCTGCATTCGGTTGCGTCTGCGATTTCTGGCCACTCTAGGCGGGTATAGTGTTTTGTTGCGGGTACTGCGTTTGTTGCTTTTTAGTTCCCTATTTTGGCGTTCTAGGTCACCTATTCTTACCCGCATTATCTCTAGTTCGCGTTCTAAGCACGTGAGTTGTGGTGTTTGGTGTGAGTGTAGGGAGGATTTTGCTGCCCAGCTCACCTGGTTCTTTGCTTTCTTTTTCTGCGCCTTCTTGCCCTTGCGCTGTTGTTGCTTTGCTTGCTTTGCTTGGGCCTGCTTGTGGTCACCATTCCTGGAGTTGGAGCAGTCTCGAGAGCCAGACCTGGATCAGGATGCAGATCGGGATCTGGATCGGGAACTGGAACGGGCCCCGCCTGGTGGTGCCGAGTCCTCGCGGTCCGTGCTGAACCAGCGTCTCTTGAGTATGCCAGTGGTTTGTGGTGTGCTGTGTTGGTGCGACAGCAGCAAGCGGCCCTTTTGAGGGACGCGTTTGAGTTTTTTGGTGCACTCCGATGCCGCCGTGGGATGAAGTACGCCGCACAGGGCACATTCCAGATCACAAGTGTGGTCCTCAGGTGGGTCTCTTAGGCAGCAGTTGCTGCACGCCTTTGTCATTGGTGTGGGACAAACATCCGTCCTATGTCCCTGGCTCTTGCAGAGTTTACAGTACTACCGTGTGGGTTGATAAGGCACGCACGGCATTTCGCCACCGTAATAATACACGAAGCGCGGCAGTATTGGTCCTTCGAACGTGATCATTACAGTTTATGACTGTCCGAGCATGCGGGCTTGAACTATTGTCACTCCTTGAGTGCGCCCTCGGAGATGGCTCAGGAGTTCAGCTTCGGGCGTTTCGCGTTCTAATCCGTGTGCCAGCCTTTCAAGTATCCAGCAGGAGTGGATATGTAGGTGTTTACGGGATAGTTGGTGCCATTCAGCTCCAGTGTCTTTCTTCATGGTCTTTTCTGCTACATCTTCGTACGGAGTGCTTGCAATAATTATGTTTGATCCATCGCGAAGGTGAAGCAGAAACTTGTGGCTGTTACAGGCTTCCGGGTCACCGCTCGCATGTTCTATCGCTCGCGCAACCTGGTATGCTTTCAGTTCCTTCACAACTAACCCTGGTCTGGGCCGCATAATATTCTTCATATCGTTTTTGGGCAGCGGCGCCGCGCACGCTCGTCGTCCACCCCTTTCAGATGCGTTCCGCGTCGCTCTTCTGCAAGCGTTCTAGCACCGCCAGTTACGCCTCGAGCAACGCTGTCATCACTGGCTGCGCGTTCTTGTTTCCTAACGCGTTTCTGCTGTCGCAATGACATTGCTACCTGCCACTGACCATTCTTGGCTTCGTCGTCGCATTCCTCCGCAGAGTCTTTTTTCTCGTTCTCGGCGTCGCTAGTAGATTCCCCTTGTAGCACCTCGTCAGGTGAAAGAAAATCTTCGTTGGCGTCCACCGCAGAGCTCACTCGTGTTTCGATGTCTTGGTCATCCGTGTCCATAAGTGCCCGGACTAGTTCCGGGTCGTTGTCCATTGGGGTTCCGGTAGGTGCAGCGCGACGCGTGGGCCGAGAGCTGGCTTCCAGGACTCCGCGTTCCGCTTCGCCGCGAGGCTTAGCGTGGCGGGTTGGCATGCTCTGCCGAAGGCCTTCACTTCTCAGAGGAAACCGGGATCGCTTGTCCAAAAAGGTGGTGTCAGCGTGTACCTGACGTCTTTCTGCACAATTCCCGTAGTTTCACTGGTAGTCACATGATTTAACCGCTGCAAGGCACGATGATTGATGGAGCCGACGTGAACGCGTGTGCACTCCTCGGCGCCGCCTGGTGGTACCCATGCCTTCCTCTATTAAAAAAAAAGTAGAGGCAAGCGAAGTTTTGTATCGCGTGCCAGGCCTAACCCAAAACTCACTCCTTCCTTCCTTCCTTCCTTCCTTCCTTCCTTCCTTCCTTCCTTCCTTCCTTCCTTCCTTCTTTCCTTCTTTCCTTCTTTCCTTCCTTCCTTCCTTCCTTCCTTCCTTCCTTCCTTCCTTCCTTCCTTCCTTCCTTCCGTCCTTCCTTCCTTGCTTCCTTGCTTCCTTCCTTCCTTCCTTCCTTCCTTCCTTCCTTGCTTGCTTCCCTCCTTCCTTCCTTCCTCCTTCCTTCCTTCCTTCCTTCCTTCCTTCCTTCCTTCCTTCCTTCCTTCCTTCTTCTTTCTTTCCTTCCTTCCTTCCTTCCTTCCTTCCTTCCTTCCTTCCTTCCTTCCTTCCTTGCTTCCTTCCTTCCTTCCTTCCTTCCTTCCTTCCTTCCTTGCTTCCCTCCTTCCTTCCTTCCTTCCTTCCTTCCTTGCTTCCTTCTTTCCTTTCCTCCTTCCTTCCTTCCTTCCTTCTCCTTCTTCTTTTACATTTTTTCTTTCTTTATTTTTATTCGATTTTCCTTTCTGATTCTTGTATTTTTCTTTCTTTATTCCCTTATTTATTTCTATCGCATAGCGCAATGCTCCTCGACGTTCTCCCCCTTCAGACCGGGAATCGTGCCTTCACCCGCTTGCTTAGCAACGCAACACTGCTTTTCCTTCAGGCAACAAGGAAGCTAACAAGAACGGCTAAGAAATGAACGTTGAAGAGTCAACGTAGAAATGCGGCTACGGAAAGCGACGATAGCCCCCAATAAAAAGCCAGATTGCCTTAATTCTTTCTACACGTTCACTGGAGGCTCAACTAAAATCCTTTAGAACGCTAACATATGCGATGACACTCTTTGAAGTAAAATGAAAGAAATATTGAGTGAGATACTTTAAATTGAGTTTTAACTCGCGAGAATTTTCTCACTGACTTAAATCACGTAACTAAAGTCATACGTTCGGCATCCCAAATATGAAATGTTGCGACAGTAGAACGACCACCTTGTAAACTTTACTCTAGTTTGAAGGCGGCTATAGCGAATGCCAGCTGAATATTTGAGAAAACACACATTAGTGTCGAACAAGAAGTAGAAACGGCGCTGACGTATTACGTTGAAATATTTAATAATTACCTTTACCGTCCAGTTGAAGGGCGTTCTCGGTGCCACCAAAGTTTTCGATCATTAACGTCGTGTCGCATGTCGCGGTTGCCATTTGAGCCGAAGCTGCGTTGATCTTGTACTTGAGGGCGACTAAGCAAATGAGAGGGTTGCTGTCCCTATCATCTGCAACACAGCGCGGAGAAGAAAACTGTGGCAATACGCGATATTGCGGACGCAAACTGATGATATCCCCTTCTGTAACAAAAAAAAAAAGCCCTATCTAGAAAAGTGGGGCAACTAAACCTAGCGTTAGCGTACCTGACGTATTATTTTTTCTTTCTTTCTTTCTTTCTTTCTTTCCTTCTTTCTTTCTTTTATTTCTCTCCTTCTTTCTTTCTTTCTTTCTCTTCATGAGAGACCACGAGGCCTTCCATATCATTTTTTTTTCGCGGAGGGTTAACGGTAAAATAGTATTAAGGCATGTTAATGTCGCACACAAATAAAAAAAAACATGTGATCTATAGCAAAATATCAGTCGTAAATTCCCAGCACCCATACACTTAATGCTATATCCATCGTCACTTTATGAACACGGCTACACAACGACTATATTACAAAATCACAGCCAACTGATCATAGCCCAGTCAAGCACAGCGCTACAACTTGATTTTGTTGATCATATCACATTTTGTGATAAAGTCGTCCAAGTTTAACACTGAGACCGACAAAAAGGTTAATGCAGGCTTAATAATGCCTTCAAAACACAATGGCCTGTAACTACAATCCTACACTTTATCTTGAACGTGTATGGGCGAAAGCTACATCTGCGTGATTAACGCGTCAATTCGTTTCGCACTTAGCACAACTTTACGTTCACATAATTTACCATCTTTCAGTTGTGATGTTATATCTTACATTCCTTTTTTTTATTCAGGTAACCTGTTTAAATGTTGTAAAGTTGGTGGAGAATGGCGGCATAGCGCTAGAAATAAATCACTGAATGACGCCAATTTCCGCAACGAACCAATTATCTCAAATATATCTGTGGATTAAGTGTCATTTGTTCCCCGCTACGAGGCTCTCAATCGAACAAAAGATTTATGAACCAACTATATAGAGCGTCTGTGTGCGTGTTGGCACGAAGGAGAACATCCCGCTGTGCTCTTATTCTTAATGCTTTGTTGATTACGGTTTAATCCGTGCAGAAACAAAGCAGAAAGCTTCTGCCATTGATTTCTTGGTTTAAGACGAGCTTCGTGCACACGATAACATCGTAAGCTTCTGCGGAAACACGTCGGAGCTAAGAGGTGGGTAGATCTCACTGCCGAATGAGCTCGTTGAGGTGGATGTATACGCCCAAAAGGGGACGAACACGCAGCCCAACTTACGAGGTTTCCATGGCTTGTTCTCGGTAGTGGCTGCAAAAAAAAAAAAAAGAGCCGAGTAAGAACAACTGAGAAGCGTTTTCCCAGTCGGGGAAACACGGAGACAATGGAGGCTTCGCATTGGCGTGCCTGAAGCGCTGCTTTTCTTTCTTACATGATTGGAGGACTAAAATGTATTTTTTAAGATGTCGGCATAGGAGGGCATTGTTCCGAGTTTCCGATGCCAGTGTCCTCCCTGTCCCGAAGCCAAAGCATGCCCCATAACCTTTCCTTGCTCAATGAAGAGTTATAGTATACTGGGCTCACCGGGATACCGGGTATTCCGTGATAGTGGAATCGAAGTATGCATTCGCAGATACGCACGTCACCCGTACCGCTTCCCGTACGTGCAGTATTTTTCTGGTTTCACGTTACCATGGTAGCGTAGGTGTACGTAGTGTACGTAAACATGGCGGCATTCTTGGACACTCGCTTCGAAGTGCTCTTGGCGTTGTTGTTGAAAGATTCACCTTGTTCGCAGCAAATGACGGTTTAAAGTGGCTTCGCTTGCCTTGAGTTAGCTTCGATGACCGAGTATTAGGATAAGTTCGCGTAGTTTTTTGAGATAGCTTCCCATTTCGAACACGTCTAGGCCTAACAACAAGAGCGATGTAAACAAATTGGGCACATAGATGTTTTCGCATTTGGTGCGTGGTTCATATTTATTTACTTTTATTATTACTAAAATAAACTTCTAACAATACTTCGCGCGGTGACATAGGCAAACAATCTCGTCTTCTTTTCCTTTTCACTGTTATTTAACCTATTAGCTATCTGATAGGGGGCGCTATCCCAGCTGCATGGGGCACGTAAACCACGTAAATGTTATGCCGCTAAACTATAGGACGCTGTCCACAACGAACGTTTGCGGCCCGGTAACGCCATTCTGCACTGCTACCCCGCTATCCCGCACTGCTAACCTCTGCTATCCCGCTAACGGTAAACTATACCTGTCTAATGAAAGCCTTGCAAGGTTGTCCAACCAGCCCACCGCCAAAGCGGTATGAGCATCCAAAAAAAGAGGCTATTTGTGGATAAACAAACGCCAAACCTTGTCGCAATTGGAAAGGCGCGCTGGAGCGATTTACGGCTATAGAATTGGGGGTGATTGGTATAAAGAAGAGGATCATCGCAATGGCTTCTGTTACGCTTCATTGGACAAAACGATATTTTTCGGTGGTATTGCTGCACTATATTTCGGTGCATTCTCATGACCCTCGGTTAAGCTTTCGCTTGTTCATGCGAGCTGTGGGCGAGGAGAGTTCTAAGGAACGTCACCGGATTGATATATCAGTTACTTAAAGCTTAGCTTAAACAAATTCAATTTATAGCATTCCTAATGTGTTCCGTTGTCAGGGATTACTGGATATTTGGTCGAACATACCCGCACTCTCTGTTTGGAAGGGGTGAGCTGACAACAAAGCAACCCCGCGTGCTAAAGGGGTTCGAACACTGACCGGCGATAGGTCCACGCCTGATTGAACCCGGACAAGGGGCAAGAGTCGGGACACAACAAATATAAAAACAAATGTACACGCACACTTTACTATATGAAAAACGAAAACACGTGAGACTACTCAAAGCATACACACTACGGGCAATATTCCTTCACGCGATACACACAGAGTGCGCCAAGTGGTGACCATTTCTCCCCAAAATTACCCTGAAGTCGCCCACTCGCTCAAAAAGTGCACTCTATGTCATGATGTCATACATAAAAAAATTGGCAGATCCCAAGTACAGTGGGAATCGATGATGTGCGAAGCACGAATGAGAAAGATTGATATGTCACTTTAAAATCACCACAACATTACGAGGCGCGTGAATGTAGTATAAAGTAAACGCAATAAGAAATGTTATGGGCACTGAGGTACCTAGATAAGATGAGAGTATGTAGTCGCGTAATGACGGCACCACTAACGTTTGCAATACCAGCCCCAGCAGTGGTCGGCATGCAAATTATGCCGTGACTTCCATGCCGCAATTATCCTGTTTGCGCCTGGCACTTGTGTTCGTCGTCCATTCACAAGACGTAATATTAAATTTGGTACATGTGAAGCTTGCAAAATGGCCTCGAACGTGCTATGAGCGTAGCGTTAAGTCCAGTTTTACATGGCACGCGTGGCATGAGTATGATGTTTGCACGTGTCATTTACCTTCGTTGTCTAATCATGTCACGTAAAACCTGATTGATTGATATGTGGGGTTTAACGTCCCAAAACCACCATATGAATATGAGACGCCGTAGTGGAGGGCTCTGGACATTTCGGCCACCTGGGGTTCTTTAACGTGCATCCAAATTTGAGCACGCGGGCCTACAGCATTTACACCTCCATCGAAAATGAAGCCGCCGCCACCGGAAGTCGCGTAAAACCTAATTTTGTATATGTGAAGCTATCGAAACGACTGGGAGCGCGCTATGATAGTAGCATTCAGTCATGTTTTACATGACACGGATGTCATGATTATCATCTTTACTTCAGTCATATACCTTCGTCATCCACTCACGTCACGCAATACCAAATTTGGTATATGTCAAGCTAGCGAAACGACAACTTGCGCACCGTGAGCGTGGCATGTCCACGTTAGGGCCTGTCACTTATGTTCGCCGTGCAGTCTTGTCATACCATACCAGTTTCTTTAATATGTCATGTGGATGGAACCACCGCAAGAGCATGCAAAACCATGACTTTTGAATCATGACATTCATGACATACGTGTCACGATTTCCCCATTATGACTAGTCATTTATGCTGGTCATACAGTCATGGTATTGTATACTAATTTTGGTAAAGATACCATTATCAAAACGGCCAGTAGAGCTAAATGTCGTAGGCGGCTAGTTAGATAGACTGGTACGGCCGAAGTCACCAAAGTTCGCTAAAAAATGCTTCGCATTTCAAACTCGGCGCTAACGTGGAGGCAACAAAACGCGACTCGCGAACTATCAATAAACACTGGATGAAATACGACAAAGAAAGGCTCAGCGAGAGAAGAGAGCCGTCGAATGCGGCGCTTATCTACGGTTGGTATGTCGTCGAAGACCCGTGCTGATGGACTCCAGGCTGCTGCTTCGCTGTCTTATAGGTCGTTGGTCGTAGGGCAGATCTTCGGAATACACACCGCTGCCGTATAGGTTGCACACTTTCGTGCCATGGGTTCGACCACGAAGGCAGGACCACGTGGCCCGGCCTACGACGGTCCGTCGTCCGCATATTTCCTCCGCTCGAACAACTCTGTCTCTCCCTCGTCTCCTGTCTGTCTTTCCATCGTTCGGTACACAAAAGAGTTGTCGTTCACCGCCACGCCCCTCTGTCGATGGCTGACTGACGGGAACGGAGCCCCCGCGCTGTATTCTCGCTTACCTCGCACGCGCATTTTGTGACCCCCGTGCATATTGACACATGTCAGCCAAAGCTTGTCGGTTCCCGATCCAGATCCATAGCTCTACTTTCCTGTGCATACACTGAAGACGCCTCGTTCCGTGAATCTAACGTTAAAGATTGTGTCTGCCTGAGTTCGTTGGACACACTTAGCGAGGAGGGTCCCAGCCAGCTACTTGGACGAGCACAGAAAGACCCAGTGGGGTGTCACAGGTGGTTTCTCTCTCGTCCAAGCAGTGTGCTGTAACCTGAAGCTCGGACAGGGTGAACGCCAGCGACAGAGCTTAAAGTGAGGCACAAGTGCCTCGTTCGAAAGGACGCGCCGCTCTTGTGCTCAATGTCTTGTGAGCAACGAGCCGATGTAAGTCCTCTGTAGTGCCCCCACCAGAGGCATGCGCCGCCGGCCTTGAATCTCGCTTTGCGTTCGCGCCTAGAACGCTGACGACGCCGAGCACTCTGTGTGTTGTCTTGTAGTTTGCATCTATTGTTGCGGCTAGTGGACTTCTACTGGTCGTCCTTGCCTAGACACGGATTAAAATGCGATATTTGCAAAGAATTGGTCTCGTAAATTCCCGCAATGAGCAAAACTGAGCTACCATTCGATAAACTATGCAACCACATCAAACTACTGCAGTGTTCTTACAGCGTAGCTCTTATAGGGCTGGACCTGATGACAAATTAGGGTCCGCGTCGTCACGCTCGAGTTTTCAGATAAGCTCATATATATAGTAACTGCCTCGATCGCTGACGGAATGGTTTCCAGACTGTGAAATTGGAAGGGGCTACTCGAGAGTGAATGATATATTTTAAACTCGCTGTAGCGGGGAGTGTGTCAATTGCTGCGACATGAGATCAGTGGTACATTTCAGCTCAAGAAAAAATGCAATCGCAGACGCCCCACAACGTCACAAAATGTCTGAAAAATCCCTCAAAAACTGCAAGGGCAGCACCGAATAACCGCAGCTCCGCTGTTTGTATGGATTTCACTCTGGTTGGAACTTCTTTTTACGTCAATATTTTGGACACTTCACAGTACCAACACAGACAAATGTGAACAATCTCTGCGAGAATGGTGTTAAAGCCCACAATAATGGTTGCGTGCAGTCCTTAGAAATTTAGCAAACAGAGGCAGTGCGTTTCCATCACGAAAAGTGCTACATGATCGTACGTGATTGTGGTGGTACAGAGAAGGGGAGGAGAAGCTCGAGACAGCCGTGTTCGCAACGCAGTACGTTCGCACGCTCATCGTTGGCAGGGCAGCTTTTATGGCACGTGAAAATGCATAATGCATAACTGCGCTGGCATCTTCCCGGCCGCCAAAGGCTGTTGTGACGTCTTCATAACCAGAGCAAGGCTAGTTGGGCTACAGTGATATATGGGCCATCGGAATTCACCTTCACTAATCGACTGTGTATTTCCCAACTACAGAATCGACTGAATCGGATCCAAACAACACAGGATATAGGGTTAGGCGTATACAAAGCTTTGAGAGTTATGAAAAAAAAAAATGTCCAACAGGAAGTGTCGGTGGGAACCAACGTTTCGACAATAGGACTTGTCTTTCCCAGAGTAACATCGACAGCGTTTGTCAGGTCAGGGTAAATTTAGTCAAGGCACCTTGGAAACATCAAGCCTCGAATTTAGCTGTTCATTCAGTCTTGTACTATATATAGTGCGATAGTTGGAAGACTATCCTGTTTTTTTTTTTACTAAATGAATGCTATTTCGCAAAGAAACTGATAACAAAACTTCCACAGTTGTTACTGCACGTAAAAGGCCAGCATGCATTGACGGTGTTGATGCCAGACATAAGTGCAACAAATTTCTAGTTTGCGAATTTACTTTCAATAGCAGTGTTTTTTTTTATTTATGGTGCTTTGCGAAATCGCAACTCGAGTCCAGATATTTTAAAGGCGCTACTTTTTGATACAGTCAAACTCCACTATAAAGACAATATTAGTAATTGTTCTGTTTTTAAGCGACGATACCATGCTGTGATAACGCGAGACGCGGTATTCCAGAGCTACGGAAATATACGAGATAGCCTATAGCATTCTGCTTGCATTGAAATGCGGTCACCGAGGTCGGTATCCGATACCGCGATATTTGGATGAGCAGTCAAGCAATGCCCGAGGAGATGTATTAGCGGAATTCGCAGAGCGAAATAATTTACGGGTCTTGAATACCTTCTAGCGAAAACGAGTTGACCGTAAATGGACATGGAGGCGCCCTAATGGCGAAAATAAGAACTAAACAGATTTTATACCCAGTGCACACGCAGGAGTCGTGCAGGAAGTGGAAGTGCTTGGCAAGGTACGATTCAGTGACCATAAAATTGTACTGTCTTGAATTCGCTTAAACTTGAAGAAGGGCCGATAGAAACTGATACCCAAAAGGACAATCAATGAGCAAGCGCTGGAGGTAAAATCCATGAATTCAGAGTCTCCCTTCAGAACAGATTCTCGGCTCTTATCGAGTAAACCAGCCTTAGCGTTGATGCAATGAATGATAATCTAACGAGCATTATTACGGAGTGTGCAGTAAAAGTTGGAGGTATAGTAGTTAGACAGGCCACTTGCAAGATGTCCCAGGAGACGAAAAATCTCATGAAATCATCAAACACAACAGACAAAATAGAACTGGCCGCAGGCTTCTTAAGCTTATAATTAAAAAGCATAAGGTATCCGATACAAGAAGGTATAACGTGGTGAGAATTGAACATGCTCTAAAAACGGAAGAAGCGTCAAAGCGGTAAAAAGAAAACTTCTGATAGGCAAAAACCAGATGTATGCAATAAGGGACAAGGAAGAAAAATTAACTACCTATATGAGCAGGATAGCTAAAGTAGCGGAGGAGTTCTAGAGAGATCTGCACAGTAGTCGAGACAACCGGGATAATATAAGAACTGGCAGTATCCTAGATGACATCCCACCAGTAATTACAAAAGAAGTCAGCAAAGCCTTGGAGGGAATGCGAAGACGAAAAGCGGGTGGTGAGAATCGCGTAACATCAGATTTGCTGAAAGATGGAGGACAAATTGTGTAAGAAAAAATAACCATCCTGTTTACGAAATACCTTCTCACAGGAAGGGTACCATAATCTTGTAAAAATGCTAACATAATATTAATCTTTAAGAAAAGAGATGACAAGGATTTGAATGATTACAGGACGATTAGCTTGCTCTCCGTCGTATACAAGCTATTTACAAAGGTAATTGCTAACGAAATTAAGACAACACTAGAATTCAATCAAGCGATCGATTTCGTACAGGCTTCTTCAGAATGGACCTAATCATACTGTCAGTAAGGTAATGGAAATGTGCGCGGAATGCAAGCAGCCCCTATGCACAGCCTTCATAGATTACGAGAACGCATTTGATTCAGAAGAGATATCACCAGTCATGCGGACACTGCGGAATCAGCGCCGCAACGAAGCATAGACATCCTGGAACAAGTCTACACAGGATCAACTGCCACACTATTGCTCCATAAGAAAAGTGACAGAATACCAATAAAGAAGAGTGTAAGACAAGGATTTATGATCTTCCTAGTGCTATTTGCCATGTGCTTACAAGAGGTTTTAAGAGGCTTAGAATTGGAAGAGTTAGGGATAAGAGTTTATGGAGAGTACCCCAGTAACCTGTGCTTCACCAATGACATTGCATTGCTGAGTAACTCTGTGGACGAATTGTCATTCATGAATACTGAATTAGACAATGAGAGCAAAAATCTTAAAAGGTCTTAAAATGAGGTCTTAAAATTAGTCGTCAGAAAACGGAAGTAATGTACAACAACCTCGAAAGAGAACAGGACTCAGAGATAGGTAGCAGTACACTTAGAAGTTGTGAAATAGTACGTCTAGTTAGGAAAGGTAGTAACCATGGAGCTGAACCACAAGATTGAAATAACTAGAAAAATAGAATATGGTGGAGCACATTTGGCAAGAACTCTCAAATCATGACAGATAGATTGCCACTATTCTTCAAGAGGAAGATATATAACAGCTACATCTTGCTGGTACTTACTAACGGAGCAGAAACCTGGAGACTCACAAAGAAGGTTCAGCTTAAACTCGACGCAGCGAGCGACGGAAGAAAAATTATAGGTGCAACTTTAAGAGACAATGAGAGAGCAGAGTTGATTACGGAACAAAGAGGGGTTAAGAATATAATAGTAGAAATCAAGAAGAATAAATGGACATGTGCCGGGCATGTAGCGCGTATACAGGATAACCACGGGTCGTTAAGGGTAACTAACTGGATTCCCAGAGAAGGAAAGCGGGTAAAGGGGAGACAGAAGGTTAGGTGGGCAGATGAGATTAAGAAGTTTGCGGGTATAAATTGGCAGCAGCAAGCACAGCCGGACGGAGTCGACTGGCGGAACATGGGAGAGGCCTCTGGCTGCAGTGGGCGTAGTCAGAATAATAATAATAATAATAATAATAATAATAATAATAATAATAATAATAATAATAATAATAATAATAATAATAATAATAATAATAATAATAATAATAATAATAATAATAATAATAATAATAATAATAATAATAATAATAATAATAATAATAATAATAATATAAATAATAATAATAATAATAATAATAATAATAATAATAATAATAATAATAATAATAATAATATTGCTGATGATGATGATGGTATTTCTTGTAACGTTGCAGAATCACGTTTTGAGTTCCAGGTTGCAAGAAAGTGCCAGACGCAAATTCGCATATTTAATTTTTCCCACTAGATTGGTCGAAATTCTTAGACGTGTCCTTGTGAAATATCAAAGTGGACGCCTGTGTGACGAGGTCAAACTACAGTTGAAAAAAGAAGTATATCATATTTTATCAAAGTTATTATTGCCACCAACTCTCTTAATTTGATAATTGATGTTTGGCAATATTATTTAACGTCATTAATCAAAATAAATATCGATGCACATTTTCTTTCAGTACTTATGTTGCTTTTTCGCTAGCTTTCATGTTCTTAACCTGGAGCGATTCGAATGTTTTTTAGCTATAGCCGATATCGCAGAAGCTTTCGGGTTTTTGGTTGCGTTATAGAAAGAATGTCTTTGAATAGATGAGTGAATAAATGACATTTGTATGTAGTTCACTATAAGCATGGTCCGTTGTATTGGTGTTTGTTATAACGAGGTTCTACTATATATGAATTTTTTGATAACTCAAAGGCATTTTAGGTACTTGGCGCCTACCTAAATAGGATTT
Source organism: Rhipicephalus annulatus (assembly GCA_013436015.1). Lineage (NCBI taxonomy): Eukaryota > Metazoa > Arthropoda > Arachnida > Ixodida > Ixodidae > Rhipicephalus > Rhipicephalus annulatus. Next base: position 136,821 of record WOVY01005599.1, read on the forward strand.
GTACTTACTTTCAACGTCCTCTGTGAAGGGCAAACAAACAGTGCGAAACAAATTATTACTTGACAACGCTCCAAAGTATGAGGTAAAGGGTTAACCCTCGCGTCTTGGCTGCCTTTTTTCTTTATTAGCACGTACTCAACTTCACCATTGCTGCTTGTTTCCGCATGGTGCACGAGGAATGGTTAACAATAAACATGTCAAAGCACCTTGTCTGTGCTTAGCTAAGTACTGAGAAAAACGATGTAAGCTTAGCCGGAAGGCATCACGGTGCCACTCAAATAGAACTTCCATAGGTGATCGATATCCAATCAAATTTGTTCGCTTCTGTGATGTCAACCACTAGGGTGTTGACTGAAATTCTTGGTTAACCTTAGAAATGCGTTCTTATGTCGCTGTTTTTTGGATACAAAAGCTGGACGTCCTGGCAGACTTGGTCAGCTATTCATATACAATGGTACAGCCAAACTAAATATTCTAAACCGGGAAAAAAAGTAGCACTTGTTAGCGGTACAGGCAACATGTCACTGTCTTCTTTTTCTCTTCCAAACACTTCCGGTCAAGTGCTTCTGGCTTTCCAAATAGTCAGAAAGTGTGCTTTAAGAAATAAAACTGCGAATAGTACTGCTTCGAGTAAAGAATTGTATTATATAAATTTGATATCACATTATAAGTTCACGTTAGGTAAGGTTTAATAAACTGTTAGAATGAATAAAGTTCATTTGTTCAGCTCATGGATAGAGCCAACCGAAGCATTCGTTGTCAGAAGTTGGGATCGTTGCACCACCTGCCAGAGCAGATATCAACAATCAGTCATAGATTAGGGCCTCCTTCAGTTTTTTTTTCTGTAGTGCACCTAATCTTTACATCACCACAGATTATTCACTCACACTTCTAACAGAAGTGAGTTGGCACGACTTCGTGACACAGATGAAGATAAAGCTTGTTATGGTTATATGGGTGGAGTGTGTAGATTTTGTTAGTTGGCGACTGACATCTCACACTTTAGGTTACCAGAACAATGACAACGAGGTAATTACACTAGCCAATAAACTAGAACAACGAAAAACAATCCGTAACAGGTTTAGAAAATAGTAGCACGCTCAATTTAAATGAATATATACGTGACAATATTTACGACAAATTGTTGACGGAAAAGCGCAATCGTGTAGTGCAAATAACTTTATTGCAGGTGCCTAGACAACCACAGTAGCCAGCGTAATAATTGTATTTATGTATAACTAAACCTATGGGTTATGTGAAGCAGCAAAGCTAGGGCGTATTCATAAAATGGACAATTCCTTGTACGAATATACTTTTATAAACAATTTATCCGATCACATTTGGGTGCGTGCAGACAAGAAAACGTGCCTGTGTACGTGGCCGTCGTCTCTGTCTCTTCAGCTGGAGCGGGTGGAGGCTGCGGCTTCACTGTCATTCAGGGAGAGAGAGAGAGAGAATATGCACGTTTGGACTTTCCTTAGCTATAAAGGAGAAAACTGGCTCGGCTGGTTAGGGTATTGTACTCAAGAGCGCGTGCAATATCGAGACATTCCGTGCGTGAATAAGTAAGTATTTTAAGCTGCAGTTACAACCATCTCGTGCGGGTACTTCATCTTGAGGATATAATGGCTGGCTCTCTAGGATATCCCACAGAAACTGCATATGTGCAAGCGCTGAAAGATATTTTCTGTAGATTCTTTGCAGAAGTATGTGCGAATCAACTTGATTATGGAAACCTTACTACAATGAATATCCAAGAGTAGATCCCCAGTTAATGAGCATTGTTGAATTGTATAGGAGCTAAATTGCGGGCGAATATGGGCTTGATGAGCAGAAGCTGTAAACGCTTTTGAAACATAGGTAGTGGAATGCAGATTATCTTGATAACATTGTAAACATGCTCTTTCTATCGATATTATAGAGTGGTAGTCGAACTCACAGCGTAATATGGAAATAGCATAATTGTGTGATATATCGTAATATAATGAGACGAGCTATCATTGCTTGCCAGAGAAGGAAAGAAGTGTACCACGAAGACCTCCCTTTTTTTGTTAGACACAATATTAATGAGATCTAACAGAATATCATGCCAAGGAAAGTATAAAAGAAGTTATTAAATGTAATTGTAGCGTAAATGTGAACAAAGAAAAGTGAACGAAAAGATAACTTGGCGTGGACAGGGATGAAACCTGTGACCTTCGAATAACACATCCGATGCTCTACCAACTGAGCTACCATGGCGGCTATCCTCCCGTCCACTTTAGGAGGTCTATATATGTGCAATAAACGTGGGAGCTTCGATCAGCGCCACCAGTGGTTATGACAGTAAGTGTGTAACCCTCGATTTGTTATCGCAGGCATCATCGACATCATCATCGCCTCGGCTCTTCAAGGGTGCCGTGATTAACTTACAATCTTGAACAGGTTAGCTTAGCGAGTTAGGGCCGAATGAACGAGTGCTTCTATAATGTCACAAGGCCGTTTCTATCAGGAATTTCACCCACTGCTTGCTGTACTAATAGTATAATTCCAAGTTTTACTGCTGGCGTTTGTTTCGGTGTTTGCTGTGTTCTGCTTACATAGTAATAAAGCAAGCTCATTGCAATAAGCTAATAATGACTTCTCATTCCGCTTGAAAAATTGTCTTTAGCCAATTTCGGGGTGCAGCTTCTTTCGGCTTACACTATATTTTTGCATTGGCGTTACTTGTACTCACGGCGGTTGACGAAGTAGAAGGCACCCGTGAGCAGTATGCTTAGCACGACAATCAGGTACATGGCGGCGCAGACGTAGACCAGTGGGTCGGGTATGATGGGCCGTTGCATCAAGTCGTACATTGCTTGTTGGCTGCGAGAGAAAAAGAAATGCCATTAAAAGTGTCAAACCATGACTGGGTGTGTCGTTACGAAGTGCGCATTTGGCTTAAACAGATCTTGAACAGGAATTTCGCTGTAGAAGTTTTAAAATACACAGAATGGGAATCTGTTAACAATTTTGCATAAGGCAAGATAGACATATTTAGCTGTTATTCTCTGCTAGTCTGTGATTGTTACTAGCTTTTAGGCTTAGCATGGTAACATTATATTATATATGTGAATTTATTTTACTTGTGAAGCAGCCTTAAAAAACCGCTAGGACTGCGCGAAACGCGCAGCACAGTCACAGTGAAAGCTGGAAGGGTGGCTTTCTCGCGCCTTTTTTAAAACTTTATATGAATAACTGCTACAAGCACACTTGCGGGGTCCCCCACTACGTCATTAATCATAATCTTTCTGTAGTAGGGACGAATTCACTATAACTTCCTTCGTCAATTTTCGGAGAAGCGTGGTATCCGCTAAACACTTGCAAGCAATTTTGCGCAATTTTTTTGATACAGTGGCTTACTGCGATGAAAAATTTTGTTTGGAAGCTTTTGCAATAGGGTTAGAGCATTCGACGGCCCACTCGGTCATTGCGTAATTCGCATTGTGTGGTGCCTAGTTGTTTCTTTGCTGTTCTAAAACACTTTTTTTGTTTTAATATGGTTGCTACTTTCTTGGCGGCAAGTATGCCTATATAGACAGACTTGCCCTTGTTGCGAATTTGCCTTATAAGGCGAATTCACGACAAGGGGGATCAAGCTACAACGTGGCTCTCCGGTAGAATACTGGGCTCGCACGCAGAGGACCCGTATTCGAATCTATTTGTGTCCTTGGTGTTTTTTGTTTACTCAGTTTTTATTTTATTTCGTGCGATAGTGGTTACAGACACAGGCGGTGGCGGACAACTGCGGCGCATGCGAGCCTTGTTGTGATCTCGTAGCAGGTTTTGCTGCAAAAAATTAATTTACCTGTGACACTTCGCTAGTCGCTAGATATGTTCCGCCCAACGTCGTGAAACAAACTGTCGTTCTACGTGTTATCCAATACATTAGCTGCACCCATGTGTAGATCCAGCTGTTTCTTTACATTTATAATAAGGGTCACATTTAATCTTCCCACGATTTCTCTTTTACATATTCGACGAAGAGAAATAGTGCTATAAGCAGGAGCACGCAGAGGGAGTGTCGTGAGACTGATATTCACTGAACTTAAGAGAAGAATTTCTAAGGTCCTCGGTTAAACAAAGCCCCTTTCCATGCATTATATACCCCGGAGGCTGCACAAATAACTGCCAGCAAGTTCAAATGACCATCAATGTCGTCTCGACTGTTGGCGCTGGCATCATGTGCAGCACATATTAATAGGCGACACGGTTATTAATGGGATAGTGCGAAGGAGCCCATTTCACGGAAATTCCTGTGTCAGCGTCGACTTAGGCGGCAGCGTCTTTCTTCGTGCGAGAAACATTATGAGCGATGATAGAGAAAGATTAAAATAAATGATAAAGAAATAAGTTTGAGCGAGAACATGGGCTTCTACCTCAGGGCCGCATCATTGCTAACTGCTTCGAAAAAACAAGAACACTGCGTGAATGTTGATTAGCGCGAGAATTGTAATTACCACATGTAATATTGCGTGACAGCAAAGTAAATTCACAACAGGTGTGAAAACGTAAGCTTAGCCATTGAGTGGTTGTTTTAAAGGCGTGAATTAACAAAGCACACATGCATGACTATTTATCATTATCAGAACCATCGTGAAAGAAGGGCGCAGCTGTGCAGGTGCAGAACGCGTATTGGGTCATTTTCGAATTCAGAAAAGCAAGAATTAAGGCCCAGTGGGTACTTCGATACTTTACTAAAATGTTCTTTTACTCGCCAACCGCTTGATGTGTTCATCGAGAAGCGAAGCCAGTCGAGCGATTCAGAAGGCCATACGCGCGGGACGTGATTACGCTATCGCGTTATTGTACTCTCGAAGGTGAAGCTCAAGCGTTTGAGTTTCTTTCACAATGTTTATAATGCACAACTTATGTCTACATGATTACAGATACTACAACGAAGCTTTCCTCGATTGTCAAGGAAAGTGAGACTCCCATGGACCGGCAGTGTGGCGCAATGCACGGGCGACTCGCCGTCGTGACTCACAGCATCATCTCCATCTGCATTGGGTCCATCTCATCAGCCGGATTAGGAGGGGCACCCGGAGCGGCCGCAGGGCCAAGAAGCGGCTTGGCCATGTCTTCTCGGTGCGGGTTGGTCGACGTCGAACGTCAGCGCGACAAACTCGGGATGGAAGCGTGAGAGCACGTGCCTCTGCTTCTTCTTCTTTCTCTTCTTCTGCCTGTTTCTCGCCTCTAATACGATGATAACAGCCCACTACATGTCCCACACACACAAAAAAGGCAGATTCCACGTACATTTGGAATCGATGATATGCGAAGCACGAATGAGGAAGGTTTATGTCAGTTTAAAATCAGGACAACGTTACAAGGTGGAGTTAAATTACGCCGTACATAACTTCCATGTCATAATTATTATGTTTGGATGTGTCATTTACTTTCATCATCTATTCAGGCCACCTGATACCAAATTTGGTACATGGAGATAGCGAAACAGCCGCGAGGGTGCTATGAGCGTAGCATGTAGTCATGTTTTACATGACACGTATATCACGATTATCATGTTCGGAAGTGTCATTTAAATTCACCGTCTATTGACGTCATGCAATACGAATTTGGTATATGTGAAGCTAGAGAAACGACCGCGAGCGCATCATGAGCGTGGCATGTGGCCGTGTTGTTAGATCACACGCATCTCTTGATTATCATGTTTGCACCAGTCACATACCTTCGTCGTCCATTCACGTCCCATAATTCCAAATTCGGAATATGTGAAGCTAGCGAAACGGCGGGGAGAGCGTCATAAAAGACCAATATATTGCGAGGTAACGTTGACGAGCGCACGCTGGGCGCAGCGATGCTACGCTAGCAGAACGCCAACACTCTATAGTCTGACGCCAGACGCGACCAGCGTCTGTTGGCGCAGTGCGGTGGCAACCGGTGCGAAATGCGACATGCTGCATCCCGCACCAACCACGTTACCAAGAATGCGCCGCGTCTGCCTAGCCTCGTGACGAAGGGACGCTGGACGTGCTCAAACGCGCAAAGCAACGCAGTGCGGCGAGGGCCTGCGAGTATATACCATGGACAGATCGGCGCCTGGCGTGGCTTCGCCTGCATGACGCGACGAAACGAACGCTGGAGCACACGTGCTATTGGCGCCCTGCGTGTGGCATGTAGTCATGCTCTCACATGACACATCTCATAATTAATGTGTTTGCACCAGTCACACACCTTTGTCATTCATTCACGTGACGTAATACCAAATTTGGCATATATATAGATCTAGCAAAACGGCCCCGAGCGCATCATGAGTGCGGCATGTATAGTTATGTTGTTACATGACACGCCTGTCATAATTACATGTTTGGACATGCCATTTACAAATGTCGTCCGTTCGCGTCACGTAATACTGAATTTGGTACATGTGAAGCTAGCGAAATGGCTGCGAGCGCATCATGAACGTAGCATGTAGTCATGTTGTTACATGACACGCATAACATGATTATCATGCTTGCACCAGTCACATCCCATTGTAGTCCATTCACGTTCCTTAATACCAAGTTGGGTGTATGTGAAGCTAGCGAAATGGCTGCGAGGGCATCATGAGTGTGGCTTGTAGTCATAATGTCACATGACACGCATCTCATGATTATCATGTTTGTATTAGTCACATATCTTCTTCATCCCTGCGCATAACGTAACGCCGAGTTTGGTATATGTGAAGTTAGCGAGATGGCTGCGAGCGCATCGTGAGCGTGGCGTGTAGTCAGACTCATGACTTACATGACATGCATGTCATTATTTACACATTAGGGTCTGTCGCTTGTGTTCGCCATGCAATCATGTCATACTATACCAGTTTTGCAACATGTCATGTGAACGAGACCACCGCAAAAGCAACGAGACCACGAAATGTATATCATGACATTCATTTCATAATTTTCATGTTGTGGCTAGTCAAATATGCTCGTCATACAGTCATGTTATGCCGTACCAAGTTTGGTATCGATACCATTAATTGTACGGCCAGGAGAGCTAAACGTCGTAAGCGGCTAGATAGATAGATACGCTCAAAGTCGCCGAAGTTGGCTAAGAAATGCATCGTACTTAAAAAAAAAAAGAAGCCCATGAAGTTGCTAGGTTTCTCGAGTGCGACTCAATTTAATCCGTCAGTTCAATAATTTCAGACGTATACGGGAACTCTTATACTGTGTGCTATTTTGTAAAAAAAAAAACTTCCTGAGGTTGTAGAGGCTCGGAGTATTGTTATTTAAAGCATGTCCCCTTTTTCTATGTGATATCGCGAGTTATACACTTCCATATTTACAGCAAACCTCAAGGCTTCTGACATAGACCGGCAAAAAGTGAATGGTTTTATCTCGATGCAATATTCACCCACATATTCTCATGGTCCATCGTATGGTGGTTGCAGGAATCGGTTCCTGCCTTTAATGTCGTGGGTTCGATGCTGACCGCGCCAGTGACATTTCAATAGAGGCGCAGTGCTTCAGAGTCATGTGCTGTGCCTTCGAAGTAAGCGTGCGTTAAACACAACATAGCCTAATTTCCTAAGCCCTCCGCTATAACGCGCTCTGATCTTATCGGGGCTCTGGCTTGTGAATTCCCACAAACTGTTACTATATTTGTATTTGTCTGCTTTGAGAGTGAAGCTCGTACGAATCGTCGAGTGTTTGCAGATATGTATATATTGTGTGTGGCCTTTCTTTCGAGGCGGCTGGTGGTGGAGGTGTCCACTGTGTTTATAGTAGCTTACAATGCTTAACATACATACATACATTACATACATACATACATACATACATACATACATACATACATACATACATACATACATACATACATACATACATACATACATACATACATACATACATACATACATACATACATACATACATACATACATACATACATACATACATACATACATACATATAGACAGACAGTTAAACAGATAGATAGATAGATAGATAGATAGATAGATAGATAGATAGATAGATAGATAGATAGATAGATAGATAGATAGGGAACTTTATAAAGGTTCTGATGAGCCAGCCAGTGCAGTCCTACAGAGGACCCCTAACTTGCTGTCGGCTAATCCCACGTTCGAGCCGGGAGGCCACGCTTCTCTGCTGTCTCACGGGCAATGCGAATTGCCTCGTACTGGTGTTCCAGTTTAGAGCTCGTGATGACCTTCTCCCACTCCTCGCGTTGAAGTCCTGTAAAACAGGGCACTGCCAGAGCATGAGGACTAAAGTACAGAACATTCTCCGCAATCTGGGCAATGAGGATCTATCTCTGTGGAGAGTCATCGCATTTATTTAATTTTAGAGGCGAAGCTCTTTAAGCCGTGGGTCTTGCGTCCTCGATGTATGTAATAGTAGTATGTAGCGACCTCTCGTGTAGTCCTTAAAATGTCGGCTGGATGACTGTACTTCTATATGATGAATATATGATGAAAAGATGAGAGATGGTGGTACTTGGAGTGTTAACTATATCAACAGACAGACAGACAACAGACCGACAGAGGAACGCGGCCGGTGGACGGATGACTCACGCTTTAGTGATGAAACCCTCCAGCGCTTTGCCCCACCCATCATCGTTCACTCCATGGATATGCTGTGATTTTTTAACGCGACAGCTTTAGAGAGCTCGTGTAGCAAAAATTTCGCCGTCACCGTCGGTACCATTGGTTGGGAGCGGAAAATCGTGCGTGAGGGAAAACTCGAGAAAGAATGATATTTTTGGCCCCATTGAGGATTGAACCAGGGCCGTTCGCTTGGCAAGCAGGTGTCCTAACACAAAGCCACGATGTTACTTGAAGCTGCATCGAGAAAAAACACCACATAAATACCATGCAGTAAAAGGAGTCACGACGAAAACGAACCTATTCGGTGATTTGTAGGAGCATTTGGGAGGCCATCAAACTACGTCGAAAAAGGCCGGGATTGTGCAGCCATCACCACTAAAAACCCACATGAATTTTTATACAGCTCTAAATATGGACAACTATGTCCCTCTAGTGGACACATATGCTTTTCCAGAGACGTTGATCAAGCAAACAGCAAAATCTAGATAATGTGCTACCTTATGTGAGGCATTTTGAGACTCTTTATGGCCTCGGAGATGGCAAGTGCGCCACGTGTATCTTCAAGGCCATGCGACTCTTGTTTTAGATCGAAAACCTGTCCTCCTTTACCCTTTCTCCATAGGATTGGCTGAATGAAGTGGCATGTTTGACTATAAGCTGGAGGACCACTACACTGTCCTACCCGAACGAAGTCAGGCAAGTTTGGCACGTGTACCGGGAGCCGGTTTTTCAAACCTCACCCAACTGCCAGAAGAGTTCCTGGAAACCAAGGTCATCTAAGATCATCAGACGTGCGGGAAATCTTGGTGACGTGTGCGAAACGTCAGTGCAGTGCATTTGTGATCATATTTGGGCATCGTGTAGACTGTGCCCTCTCCACGTGCATTGTGTGGTGTCTTTCCGCGCGTTCGTGGGTGGAGCACCTAGACCCTCGAGCGCCGTATTGGCTGAAGCTGCGGACAATGCGCCCGGGGTTAACGACGCGGCGCTATATAAGTGGAACACTTTTGTATATTTTAGGTTCTACAGTTCAACAGTTCTCCTGTACAGTTTTTGTCTTCTACTTGATCACCTCTTTTCGAATTCTCGGTTACTAAACATGTAAATAAACTGTTGTCGTTCTTACGAGCGCCTCATCAGACTTGTTCGACGACGGGGCCTATGACGGGGGCCCGCTACCAAACTGAGACCCGTGGGACCCGGAGTCGAAACAGCGTGTAGAAAAAGTGGAGAAGGCGAGGTGCGATGAGTGGAACATAATGGTACGATGCACGAAGGTTCAGCTACACGGACAAATGCAACCAAGGTGGTTCTGTGAAGGCCACAGTAGCAGTGCCAGACCCATAGCCACCAAGGTGCACAATCCTCCCCCCCCCCGCCTCTCCCCACTTGAAATATGGGTAAAGTGGGGTGTTTTACCGAGAGGAGGAGAAAAAATTTATTTCAACAGAGGAGTTTGGAGCACGCAGGCTTCTGGGCCCCCGCACCATCCTCCCACTGCGCTCAAGCCTTCATTTGGTAGTGTTCCAAGACGCTGGCAGCCTGGTTGGCAGCCATTGTTTGCTCAACTGGGTCCTCTGAACGCAATAGAGTCTCCCAGTTCTCCCAGGTCTTGAGATGTTCTAGGGCCCATAGGGGTGGATCCACCGGGCAGTGAGAAAGGATGTGTATAGCATATTTAGGGCAGAGGGTACAGGCTGGCGTTGGGAAAATGGGGTGATAGTGCGATAAAATTAGAGGAGCGAGAATAGATTGAAAAAATGGGTGATTTTTGTCGTTTATCAAGGATCCCCCTTCCTCATCCGCGAAAAAAAAATTCCTGGCTATGGACCTGAGCAGTGCTGCAGCCTAAAAGCGTAAGACTAACGGCGATAAATGATGTCAGTCTGTTAGGTCTAACGTAGCGGTGTTCTTGTCTCAAATGATGGCAGGCCGCGTGATACCAGCTGAACATATTTTCCGCTTTTCTGAGTGCTTCTTCGGAAACTGCCTTGTGCTATAGTATCTGTTCGGTCGGTAAACGGGGCTGGCTGTATGGTGTGCATGAGGTAATTTCGCGTAGCGCTCATTAGTGTAGAAATAATTACGGAAGAAGGATGGATTGATTGATGATTGATATGTGGGATTTAATGTTCCAGAACAACCATATGACAATGAGAGACGCCGCAGTGGAGGGCTCCGGAAATTTTGACCAGCTGGGGTTCTTTAACGTGCACCCAAATATGAGCACACCATTTCCTACACCATTTCTGCCTTAATCGGTAATACAGCTGCCACAGCCGCGATTTGATTCCACGACCTGTGTGTCAGCATCTGTAGTACCTTATCCACTAGATTACAGTGGCGGGGTGGAAGAAGAATGGAGAGTCAGTACCTATTCTCTATGTTTCTTCCATCCTTTGTCGTGAAAGCTGCATGAATTGTTGACATCTCTGCACCGCTTAACTCTGGGAAGCCACGCAGTTTTACTGTTACCGCTTCTATGTCTTAGACGTAAAAGCAGGGAGCGAAAGTAGAAGTTCAGCGCACCGAAAATCACGACCTGCGCTGTCTATGCCGAGTTGTCTGCTGTAGAGGTCATTGCTCTCACAGAAATGCAGTCGAAAGCGTTGCTCTTGCGGAATTCGTCCGAGGAGTTCTCTCGACAGCAGATGGCTAGCCACTGCAAGACTTAAAAGGCAAATGCGTACGGACGGCGTTGTACGTTTACTTTTGCTGTTGGGTGTACTTCGCGTTTGTTGTTACATTTTTTTTTAAATCACCATCCGCACTTTATTATGCGTCGAATTGGCAGGTACAAAAGTGAACGCTTCATAGCGTGTGTTTTTTTTTTTACGATCGTCTCTATATCTTTTGCGCACGCTTTCTACTTGGCACGCTTGTAAACTTTAACGCCGCTTGACATATGTGCCCGTGTGAAACGTACGCGATAGGAAGCTTCACACACGCGCCTTATACTCGAATGAAGGCGCCAATTGTATGCCATCCGGGCCAATATTGCCGTCTTTTTCGTGCTGATATTTATGTGTCCTACTAAAGCTGAGGAAGCCCGTCTGCTCAGGCTTCGAATACTCCGTATGACACCCTGGCCATGTTGGTCGGAACAGATCTCGCAATGCGTCGGCGTTATGCGCATATTCTGTGGCAGCTGCACTCACCTGTTCCACAGGGTTTGGTCCTTCCAGTATAATAGAAATATCTCGAAATGTACATAGCAGACGGTGAAGGGGTGGCAGGAGGCCTTGCCCATCCCAGCTCACTTGGATCAGATGAGCCTCTTGCTCAGAGCACGAGTTGCTGCTCTGTCGAACGGAGCTCAATCCTTTCCAGCAGTAACCGCTGCAGACGGAACTTTTTCAGCATTGAATATTTCACTCAATCATCTATATGTGCGACACGTGGCAAGAAGGATTTTGGCAAGAATGGCTTAAAAGCACTAATTTCTTTTTGCGTTTGAAGCAGTAGAACACTAAGCTTTCGACCTCAACGTTCCTAGTCATATCGTAATTCGGGTTCGTATAACCTCAACAGAGAATATTATTTGTTATTCTCCAGAAAAGTACGCATTAATGTCGCCGTGTCAGGAAACTCAACTTTTAGTGTTGCTTTATCACCAGAAAAAAATTACTTTTTTTCCTTTCTGAGTGATAGACTTTCGCCTCGCTTTAGGTCCACCTGCTTGAGCAGCTACGGTGCACAAGAAGTTAAAATTCTGAGGACGTTCCCGGGCCTACTTCAGGAATGGCCACAAGCGTTATGCTCAGCTTTCGCTTTCGCAAGCGTCGCAATCCTCACTGCTCTTTGACTTCTCAACGCAAGTCGCACGTTAATTTCAAAAGATGCACCCCCTGGAAATTTTTTGGAGGGGTGGGGGGCCTTGATCCCACGATCTAAATGGGTTTCTGTAGTGATTTCCATTAAAGTGAGTGGTCTTGTTTATTTGGCAGCGATGCAGCATAAATTCCTTTATGCTGCCAAAAACGTTGGGATTGGGAGTTGTACAGCCGTGGCCACGTCTGTATAGAGCGCGCGAGGAGCTGGTTTTTGCTCTGCAGGGCAAAACCTCGAGGCAGTTTCGGGCTCTGAAGTGCTGTATATAAGAAGCATGTGCGGCCTAGCTGTCAGGCTGACCCCATCAGAGCCCGAAGCTGCCTCGAGGTTTCGCTCCGCGGAGCGAAATCATCGCGTGCCCTACACAAATATGGCCACGGCTGTACCTCCGGAACCTTGACTCCGTTACCTAGGGGAAAAGGAAGTCGAAGGCAGAAATATTGGGTGCATGTACATGCGCCCAATTTCATTTGCACCTCACCATATTTCATTCTCACTTTTTTTCTACTGCCGCAGATTTCACATCTTCGTGTACGTTTTTTTCGCTGAGCACAGGCTGTGTTATCTATGTAGACACACGACCACCTGCGACTTCTCAATACAAACATGCTCGCTTGCTGCAGTGACTAAAAAAATAATTATTTAAACTTAGGTAATGGGATGTCTGACAGCTATAATATTTTATATTGCGTCCCTCAGGATACAGAACTTATTGGCAAATGTGATTTTCACGTTCTTTCCAGAGTTGAATTTTAACAAAACCGTAAAGCTTAACGTTGAACACCTGGAATATGCGCGTTTTAACGTGGGTCTAGTAGCTAAGGCACTCGGCTGCTGACCCACAGGTCGTGGCGGCTGCATTTTTGGTGGAGGCGAAAATGCTTTAGGCCCGTGTGCTTAGCTTTAGGTTGTCGCCCCGCCGTGGTGGTTTAGTGGCTAAGGTACTCGGCTGCTGACCCGCAGGTTGCGGGTTCAAATTTCGGCTGCGGCGGCTGCTTTCCGATAGAGGCGGAAATGTTGTAGGCCTATGTGCTCAGATTTGGGTGCACGTTGAAGAACCCTGCAGGTGGTCAAAATTTTTGGAGCCCTCCACTACGGCGTTCTCTCATAATCATATGGTGGTTTTGGGACGTTAAACCCAACATATCAATCATCAAGCTTTAGGTTGTCGGGCCGATGGGCTCTATCTGTAGCACGAAAGGTGGAAGCAGGGCGAGGCGATGACAGGCGCATGGCACATGTTCGGGACGAGCGTCAGCATCCAAAAAAGCCACAGGGGGCGGAAAAGTGGCGGGGGAGATAAGAAGGGGTGCGAGTAGAGCCCGGGGGCTTCTCTGTGGCAGGCGAGCGATCAGATGTGCTGTCAGTCGCGCTAGGCACGATGAGGCTTTCCCCCGTGCGTGCTACAGAGGGGAGACCACGCCGGTTTTGGGGACGTCGGCTTAGGTCGATGGCTCGTATTCTACGACAAATCGCGTGTGAGTTTTCATTTACTGCTGGTATGTTTCGTGCTAGCTTTCCTGCCGTTGTTTCGCTGCGTATGTTTCATTGACCGCTGGTCCGCGAGGATTGTGTGTTCCTGGATTTCGGTTTTCCTGTGTGCGTTAGTGTCCTGTTGAGCCGGTTCGGAAGGCTGTTTGTGATTAGTTTGAATAGTGCATTGAAGCCGGTTCTCGTAACCTGCGTTGCTGGCTCGCGCACTGCGAATTTTGGCTCACTGACCCCCCCCCCCCCCCCCTGTGTGGCGGGGTACTCAAGGTGCACCTTAATGTACCCCAGGTGGTGGAAATTCACGGAGCCCTCCACTACACGGCGCCTCTCATGTACCAATGATGGTTTTAGGAAGTTAAACCCGAACATTTATGATGATGATGATCATTATGATGATTTGAGGCCGATCCCTTTGTATCAGGCGGGTTAATAAATCAGCCCTAGCCAGAGAAAAACAATTATAAAGTAAATAAGCAAAACACTCCACAGGCATACACACGCGTATCTGCACGCCTTCAATTTGGCCCACACAAATCATTACCGCTGCGTCGCGCGCCATCACTACACCAGCCTTGTTCGGGGGGTGCGTACTGCCGCATAGTTCACTGCACCAGCCGCTCCATCGCCTGCGGGTGGCCCCGGGTCATTTTTGTGAACAAACCCCAGAGCCTCAGGCAGTGTGGTGCCCTCTCGTTGGTGTGGGCCTAAACAAGTACAGCGTAGCACTAGATGCGGGGATAGTTTCTTCTTCCTGCCCGCACACCCGGCACATCGCATTCGTGTCAATGGTATCCTCGTCGAATCAGTGATGGTACACAAGGGTCCGTAGTTCCACATCCCGTGCTTCGAACAGAAGGCCAGAAGGCTTCTTTTCTATTTCATTTTTGCAACTTCGATATACCGTCAAAGTTGCCTTGGAACGCATCGCCCTCTGCCACTGCTCGTTCTCTTCCTCCCGTACCTGTTCTTGGACGGCACGGGCGTATCCGCTCTCTGTGCTTGTCTTGACGGGTTTCGCGAAGAAACCAAACTTTCAGCGCAGGGTGTACACCCGCGCAGTCCACTGTGTCGTTATTCCTGTCAAGCTTGTGTATCGGAACAAGTGCCTTGTCCACCTGCTATCATTCATGATACGCAGGCGGCCCTCGTAGGCTATCTCGCTCCTGGCTTCTCGGGTCTCATACGAAGACCATCCAACGTCTCCTTGAATGGCCTCTATAGCAACTCGTCCATGGCATCCCAAGCCCAGCCGACCAACCTCTCAGTGCCCTCTTTCCAGCCACTGTCTGGTCCCTGGTTGGAAGGATAGTACAGCATTGGCAAACGACAAGCATGGGACATGCACACACTTCCACATTTCCCGAACCAGCATGAAGTGGTTACAGCCCCAAAGATTTCGTTTGCGCATCACGTTCGCCGCGTTGAGTGATGTTTGGCGGATATTTTTCTTGTGAATGTCTAGAACATGCCCTGATGTGCTGAGTTGAACACTGATGTGTCTGTACTCTTCCTTCCATGGAATCTGCCCACCCTCCGGCAGCAACACTGCCGCAGTTATATCTGTGCCTGCGAACACCAGCACCGCTGATTTCTCGGCATTGAAGCAGAGTCCAAGTTCGCTTAGGTGATTTGCCGATAATGAAACGAGGTGCTGCAGGTCACCCAGACTGTAAGCCATCAGGACAATATCATCCAAGTATACCAAGCTCGGAAGCCTCCAGGGCACTGGTGCTCCGCCATATGATTGAGCAAGAGAGAATACACCGCATGGATGGATGGATGGATAGATGGATGGATGGATGGATGGATGGATGGATGGATGGATGGATGGATGGATGGATGGATGGATGAATGGATATGGCTGTACCCTTTAGATCGGGCGGTGGCTAGCGCCACTTAGCCGTAATACTTAGTGAACCAAAAACTAGATTTATTTTTTTCTTTAAAAGTGAGTATGAGGATTCGTACTTAGCAGTGAAGGGTTTAATTTTCATTCGGGCCTTGACTTTAGCCACCAATCAGATAACATCCATCTAGTTAAGTCTACCCGCTTAAAGTCTATTTTGCCCTCCCTGTCCCTAAACTCCAGTGCTTTGAAAAACTCTGCGCCATCACTCTGAACTATAAGGTGGAGCCCTTTACAGAACATTATCAAGTGTTCGGCAGTTTCTTCTTCCTCCCCACACGCACTGCATACTGTGTCTACCCCTTCGTATTTGGCCCGATATGTCTTGGGTCGCAGTACTCCCGTCCTGGCCTCAAACAGTAGAGAACTACCCCGAGTATTATCATAGATCCTTTCCTTGGCGATTTCCTGTTTAAAAGTGCGATAGATTTCTAGTGCGGACTTCTTAATCATGCCCACTCTCCACATGTCAATCTCCGTTTCCTTCACTTTCTTCTTAACCGACAGTTCTTTTTGGTTTGGTCACCTGCTGTTTTCCAAGTATTTACCAGTCAATTTCCTTGTTCGCTTTCTCCATTTTGTATCGACATTCTTCATGTACAAGTAGCTGAAAACCTTCCTTGTCCTACACTCCTCCCCCATTTCTTTCAATTGCTTCTCAAATTTTATCTTGCTGCTAGCTTCCCTGCCCTCACATTATGTCCATCCCATATCACCTTGTACTCCCTGATTTGGTGTATTCCCATGAGCTCCTAAAGCAAGCCTACCTATTCCACGTTGCTTAATTTCTAATCTTGCTCGAACTTCTGATCTCATGCACAAGACCGCATTGCCGAACGTCAGCCCAGAAACCATGACCCCTTTTCATATTCCTCTCACAACATCATACCTATTGTAATTTCATAGTGCCCCACTTTTCATCGCTGCTGTATTCCTGTTACTTTTAGTCATCACGTATATTTGGTGCTCCCTCAGGTACTCGGTCCCATTGCTTATCCGTATGCCCAGATATTTGTATTTATCTGTTATCTCTAGCGGGACCTCGTGTGCTCTAAGCTCACTACCTTCGTTATCATTGAAAACAATGACTGCTGATTTTTCCTTACTGAATCTAAAACCTAACCTATCTCCCTCATTACCACAGATGTCCATCAATCTCTGCAAATATTCCCTGTTGTTGGCCATATTAGCACTATATAATCTGCGTACATTAATGCTGGTAGTGCCTGATCAATCAGTTTTCCTTGTTTGACAAAAGAGAGGTTGAAACCCAGTCCACTTCCCTCTAATTTGGCCTCTAATCCTTGTAGGTACATCATGAACAATAAGGGTGAAAGGGGACACCCCTGCCTAAGCCCCCGTTTTACCTCTGCAGGCTTGGATACCTGTTTTTCCCACTTTATAACTACCTTGTTACCTTTATAGATATCTTTTAAAAGATTAGTGACTACATGTTCCATTCCTAGTGTGTCCAGTATTCCCCACAATTCCTCTTGAACCACGTTATCGTACGCTCCCTTGATATCCAAAACTGCTAGCCACAGGGGCCTGTGTTACTTTTCTGCTATTTCGATGCACTGCGTCAGTGAGAACAGATTGTCTTCCAACCTCCTGTGTTTTTGAAACCCATTCTGCAGTTTCCCCAGCATGCCCTCATCCTCTATCCATGCCTGCAGTCTTTCCTTAATAATCTGCATCGCCAGCCTGTAGACCACTGATGTCACTGTTATAGGACGAGAGTTGTTTATGTCAGCTTTGTCCCCCTTTCCTTTATAGATCATGCTTATTCTGCTAAGTTTCCATCCATCGGGAACTTCACCATCGATTATTACTTTGCTTACTGCCTCTCTCAAAGCCTGCTTAGATTTCGGATTTAATGTCTTCATCAGCATAATTGGAATGCCATCTGGGCCTGTTGATGTACTACTAGAAACCCTTTTCTCGGCCCTTTCCCACTCTCGTTGTGAAAATGGAGCCACTGCACCACTTGATTCGTCCTTGTCTATTGTGAAGCATGAAGCACTTCTTTGTTGAAATTTTTCTGTCACCCTTGTTCTTATATATTCAATGGCTTCGTCCCCTTCTAGCCTAGCACCTTGAGCTGTAGTTAAAAACCTCTGCTCCTGGCTCGTCTCATTTCTTAGGGAGTTTAGATGGTTAAAAAATTTCGCAGCTGCCTTTTTATCTTTTTTGTGTACTTCTGCCAGCCGCTGAGCTCCCTTTCTTCAAATCTTTTCATGGATCAGGAGGGATGCATCCCTTCTACAGCTTACAAAGGTTTCGCATTTCTTTCAACATCATCTGTCGGTTCACCCCGCTGCTTAGCATGTCTGTGTTCCCTAGAGGCTTCCTGACGTTTTGCTATGGCTCTCTTAACTTCCTCATCCCACCAACTTTTGTGTTTGTGTCTTCTTTTCTGGGGTGACTTGTCACGCGTCTTAGCAAGCTCTAGCTCAAACAGTCTAATTAGAATCGCGTATGTCCACACTGTATTATTACCTCCGTGATTACTTTCTCAATTTGTTTAGTGGCTGTTTCGATTTGCCTTTCTTGATAAAAATTTTCCTGTAGTTGCTCATCTTGTCTCCTTGCCACTTTCACTGCTCTTCCAAAACTTAGCTTGATACGTTTGTGATCACTACCCAGACTTCTGGAGCCACCTTTATCTATGTGCATTCCCCTGAGCTTATCATACATCCTACGTGACATCAGTGCATAATCTATCGTCGACTGCAGCCTTCCTACCTCCCATGTTATTTGCCCTTCACACTTCTCTGTTCTGTTGCAAATGATGAAATCAAACCTTTCACACATATCCATGATCATTTTGCCTGTCGGGTCGGTATACCCACCTATATCTTCTATGTTCGCATTCATGTCTCCTAGTATATTTATCTCGCACTCTCTTCCTAACTCCTTAATGCCCTTTGATATACACTCTACCATTGCCTGGTTTTTCTCTCTGGCCTCTGCTCCCGTCCACAAGTACACGAAACTAAGGAGTGTCATTTGACCCGCCACTTTCCCTTTTAGCCATGAACGCTCCTTGCACTCCTGCTTGACCCTTTGCCAGTCTGTACTTTTATGAATGAATGCCCCAATACCACTCCCCTTGATTGATATGTGAGGTTTAACGTCCCAAAACCACCATATGATTATGAGAGACGCCGTAGTGGAGGGCTCCGGAAATTTCGACCACCTGGGGTTCTTTAACGTGCACCCAAATCTGAGCACACGGGCCTACAACATTTCCGCCTCCATCGGAAATGCAGCCGCCGCTGCCGGGATTCGAACCCGCGACCTGCGGGTTAGCAGCCGAGTACCTTAGCCACTAGACTACCACGGTGGGGCAATACCACCCCCCTTTGCGCTGCCTTCTGTTCTATTACAATATTCCCACGCGTAGTCCGGATTGTTCGGAGGTTGTCCCATGTCCCTGAGATGTGTTTCTACAAAACCGTATACCATCGTCTCTCTTCCCTTACCTGTTCTTCTATCTCTTACCACTTCAGCCTGTTCCTACCACCCTGCATGTTAATTTACCCTATATCTGAATTGGCTCGGTGCTCGTGGCTACGTCTATTTATGCCCCGGACTCTACTTATCTTAGATACTGGTGCCACTTTGGAATTGTATCTGTCCATACCACCTGTCGAAGAGTCTGCCTGGTTGTTTTCCTCGTTACTAGCTATCCTGCAGCCCGAAGGGCTCGCTTGCCCCCCAAAAAAGCTACTGCACGTCCTGGAAGTCGCCAACCCACCTCATGACCTAGCCACCCATCGAAGTGAATTCTGTCTCGTTGAAAACCACCCCACCTATGCACCTCGCTGTTTATTTACACCCCTTCAAAGCCTTTCTATCGACTTATCCGCCATATCTCTTGGTTTGCGTTGACAACCGCTCTTTGCAGGTATCTATCACGCACCGGTACCTCCGGTATCGTGCATACTACTACCTGTACCTTAGGAGAAGTGGTGCGCATGTCATCGACGCCTTTCGCCAGTGGGGTTGCTAGTCCAGCTGTATCTTCATTTAAGACATCGTTTAAAACGCCTGAAATTATAACGAGGTTTCGTATATCAGCTGTAGTTTTGAGTTTTACGCTCGCTTGCCTCATGACTGCTTCAAGCTTGCGTCCTGGGAACACCCCTACTGCAACCCTCTTGTCACCTTTTACCCTCTCTTTGATGGCTTCTGTGCATCGATTTAAATTCGAGTCCCCAGCGATTATCACATGCAGTGACTTTCCAGCTGAAGCGTCCTGCACCTGGGGGCTACTTGCACCTGTAACGCCGGCTGTTTTGTCCCCTCTGCCACAAAACTACCTCGCTGAAGCTGGGCCTTGCGACAATTGAACAGGCTGAACCTGTTTTTTTCCAAACTTGCTTGCTCTTCCTTCTCCCCCGTTCTGGTTGCCGGGTCCCTACTGTTCTCTCCGTAGGCCGCTTCTTTGTTCAGCTTCGCTAGTGCTTCCTCGGCGAACTTCAGTCTTTCTTCCAGTGCCCTCGTTTTCTCTTGCTCTGTCGCCAACGCAGTCTCGAGCTCGGCGATTCTCATCAGCAGTTCACTCTGGGCAACCAGCATTTTCTTCATTTTTTTCTCGACTTCACATTGCCTACACTTCGCGTCACCGTCTTCTCCACCCACTTCTACACTTGGGTCCACTTTCAAACCCACTCCTTATCCTGAACACTTTACAGTCTTTTTAACCATGTCTTTCTGACACCAATTGCCCCTATACTCGATAATTACTAAACTCGAGCCCTGCACTACAAAAAAGAAAGTCTAAGCTCTACTACAAAAATTTGCGTGTTCATTGTACGTGCACCTCCCCCACGGGATGGAAAAAAAACAACAAAAAATTCAAACGCACACACACCCGCACTAATAAATACCTGGTGACTGGCCCCCGAGAAAGTCGTACCATAAAATAAGTGCTACGAAGATTTCAACTGCTGCCTTATAATTATAAAGACAAGCTAAAAACATGCAAAAACACTTATCTGCGCAGTCAATCTGAAGCGCTCAAAAAAAACACGTCCATCCACTGTGACAGCCCGAAACAAAACACCTCCATCCGTCAGCAGTGCCCTCTCGAGGCTGGCCGTATACAGCATATACAGCAGCGGCAACAATGGACCATAGCTATGAATGGACATCCCTGTTTGAAAACCCGCTTCACCGTCACTGGTTCGGCATGAGCTTCAGCAAAACAAGCCACCACCGTATTGTCCATGTACAGCCGTCGCATGCCAATCTATGTTTTCGGCATGACAATCTGCGTCATGCAGTGAAACAAAAGTCCATGCGGTACGCTATCATATGCCTTCGCAGCGTCGAGAAAACAAGTGTACAGTCCTCTGTTCTCCTTTCGTGCTATCTCGATAGTCTGGGTGAGCATAAACACATTGTCCTCGAGGCGCCGTCTGCTGCGGAAACTATTCTGCAGCTCCGTTGACTTGTTGTCGTGTTCTGCCCAGCCGCCCATCCACGTCTATAAGATTTGTGCGAAAGTTCAGTATAGCACGATAATAACCGTGAGTGGTCTGTACTCACGTAGCAATACTGTATCTCCTCCTCTCTTCGGCACCAGGATAACTCGGCCACATCGCCAATCCTCTGGTATTGGTTCTCCTGCCATGATGCCTGAGAAAATATCTGTCAGCTTCTGCCTGGCCTCTTCTCCTAAGCATTTGAGGAGTTCCGCAGGTATGCCGTCCAGCCCTCGGGTGGTGTGTGCTCCTATGCGTTTAATCGCTCTATCCAGGGCTGAATGGGTCACTTCCTATTTCACCTTGTTGCTAGGCAGTATTCGTTGATGGGGTTATCATCGGTTATTTTGATCTCTGGATTGCCATTGTTGAAATCGTACAGTTTACACATGTGGTCGGCTAGGTGCTTGTCCATGTCCGATACTGGCAGTCCTGTATACTCCTGCCGAATTTGGCGTACCTTGGCTTTCCCACTAAGAGACGACACGTAGGTCCAAAACTTTATTGCCCCATTGCGTTCGTCTTTGTGAAAGATTGGAGTTGTCGGCTGTTGTGTTCGGCGATTTTGCTTTGGACTATTTTCTGCGTAGCCTGTTTGCAGTTTAGGTATCCCTGCCATGCTTGGAGAACGTCACTTGCGAAAAGGGTTTTCACTGCTTTGCTGTGCCAGCAGTTTGCCTCTTTGCGCTCGTCCAAGGCTTTACAGACTTCTTGATTTTACCATCCTTTTTGTCGCACCTCTCCTCGTGAATTGGAGTGAACTTCGTGCTTCCGCATTAAGTGTCACAGTTACTCCACAAACTTTTTATACTTGAGAGGTTTAGAGGTCTGTAGACTGTAGGCTCAAATTCCTGGGCAATGTCTTCGTAGGCCGCTTCAGGCATAAATCGTTGCGCAGGCTTCCAGCTTTCTTGCTTTTTTTTAAACCACGCGGAAGTACAGATTGTTAGGCTGATCCTGTTGTGGTCACTTCCAATGCTGAAGTGTCCCTCCCCGCCCCTCATCAATGTTGAAGTGGTTGACCTGACACTCCAATCGAGATGAGACAAGTACATAGTCAATACACGTGCGACTGTTTCTGGCACATCATTTAAATTCTCCTTTGCAATATGGCCGGAGGTTGGCTACCTCTAGGTTGTGCCTTCTTTTACACTGCTGCATGAGGTCGCCATTGAAGTCTAGGAATCCATCAATTTCTTGGATGTGGCCATTGAAGTCTCCTAGAATCAGCACTTCACTCCCAGTCCCCCACTGCTGGATGTCCTCACTGATGCACTGCATAGTTCGGACGTTACCGTCATGTTGTACACTCGTGACCATGAGATAGAGTACACACGCTATTGTAGGAACCCCTAAGATTGTTTCGTGGATCCACATATGTGTTCACCACACTGGCACTTTAGTTCTTCCCACACTTGTTCATTCCACAATAGGAAGCCTATTCCACCACCTTTGTGCGCTTCTCCTTCACGGTTGTTACCGGCCCACTGCCACTGTGATTTAACTGGTGGCTCCTCTAGCTCGCGAAAATGCATCTCTGCAATCGCGTAAAGTTTTATGGCTTCAGAATCCAACATCCCGTAGAGCTCCTCTCACCTGCTCAGCTTTCTTGCTCCATGTATGTTTAGGAAGCCTACTTTTATGGAAGTTACTCTCGTGCGATGTGGCGTCTGCCTCCTGCATGTTCTCTCACTGGCTCGAGTTTAGTGAGCGTACTTTGTGCCTGGGGGGTTGCTGCTTTCTCGCCATCTGAAGTAGTGCCTTCCTTATGACTGCCATTATCGGGGTGGTAGGGTTGCTTGTCAGCCGCGCCCCACTCAGGGCTTCTGCTCGGTGTCCTGAAGAAGAGCAAAGTCTGCGGCCAAGACGACTACCAGCTTCCTGTGGTCTATAGGGTTGCTGTGGATCACCTTCAGGTCTCCTTCCCCCTGGAATAACACGCTCTACTCTTGTTCCTAGTTCATTGATTGTTCCCAGTTCATTGAGACGTTGATTCCAGCCTTTACGCCATGCCACATCTCTTGCTCGTCCTTGTAGAGTTTCTGGCGTCCCGTATATAACAAAGAAGTGGCCATTACCTTTCGTCTTCCAGGCCAGTATGTTGGCCTGTAAGGTTTGGACCACCTCCTCTGGCACCTCATCTTTCTGCAGGTTGGTGAGACCTGCGTCTAGGACAACCTTAGCTTCAGGTATGTTCCAAATATCTGCTGAAGAATCCACTTGAGCGCTGATTTCCTGGATAGAGGCACCATCACTCACCCGGTAGTGAACCAGCTTGTTACATTTTTTCGTGCGGAGGACTGTGTGTTTCATCCTGGCGGCATTCTCATCTTCATAGATGAATGCATGCCGCTCTTTCCTCTTGACACCCGTCATGTCCTTGAGGTGTTCTTGCGCGTGTGGAGTGGCAGCTGGGGAGCCTCCTGGTGTTGTCAATTCTTGTATCTGCTGTGCTTTCTTCTTCTCGCCTTTTTTGCTTAAGGCAACTTTCCATGCTTGTCCTGTTTACGGACCTTCTGTCCCCGCATTCTGATCACTTTCTGACACCTTGTCTCTCTTGCCTGAACCCAGGCTACTCTTTTATTAGGTTGGCATTCTATGTTGTCGCCTGTTGTTGCACATCCAGATACCCGCCTCACCTTCTCCTCTGCTGCAGCGCTGTCCTGGGCTAAGTTTTGATGTGCTGCCTCTGAGCGCGCATACAGAAGAGCTTTCCGAAGCTCTTCAACCTGCGCACGCAGAGATATCCTCCATATCACTGAGCACCACCTGTTGCTCTGATGGCAAGTGTGGTCCAATCTTTTTGTCTGCATGGCCTCACATAGTATAGGCGAAAGTATTACAAGATGGCAGCTGAATGTCATTCTCTCGCATACCACCTTAATGCATAGTCTGCCAGAAGGAGACCCTCGCTTGGTTGGCATTCCATCATGCAGATCTGATGCTTCCGCGCAGTCATTTGTACCGCGCTTTTTCAATAAGAAGCTGTTTTTTTATAAACAAATGAGGGTGGGGCACAAAGAGAGGAAGTAGGCAATTTTATTTTAAATACACACGTTTTTATTCTGCTGACAGTGTCAAAAATAGCCTTTTCTTGGCCATTAAGACGTAGAAAATCACAACTAGCATCCCGTGAGACACCTTTTTTTTACCGGAAGTTGCAGTAGGAGTCGAACGTGTTGACGAAGCTGAGAGCCAGGTTGTAGCAAAACGCATATTGCTCCTGTAAACAAAAAGAGGAGCAGCTTTATGAGCTCTACATTTATCTGAAATAAAGAAAATTTAATCTTACTTGCAACACCTGACAACAAACATGCTAACACATTTGCCAACCAGTGAATGCGAGCTGAAGATGTAGTTTCAGATGATGTTGCATCAGCTGGACCATTAGGTTTCAAACGTCACGCCGCCAGCATGTTGGCGCTATCTGCTTCCTAGCAAACTTCGATGCTGCTCAATATTCAATAATGAGTGAGTAGAAGAGTGCATCTAAATTTCATATTTTTTTACAGAAGTATGTGACAAGATAACAAATAGGAGGTATTTCATTGTTGATATTCAGAGTTGATATTGTCCAAGTCACCACCTCCACGTTGATCTTTGCATGCAAAAGCCTGTGGGAAATGTATGGTGCAAGGCATAACAATAACTTCACAAATGCGTCTATTGAATGACCTATAAGATTTGCACATTTATTTGTGAGAAAAATGGTGCTCTGGACAAAGATGGGGTCCCCTCGTCACCGGACTCAGCCTTAATCAGATGCCTGCTTTCATGCGCGAACGAAGATCGTCTTTTAACGCAGGAGTTGTTTAGGCCGAACGTTCTTTCGCGAACAGTCTCTTCGTCCGGGCTAAAACCTCCTTGCATTGAGGAAGAAACAAATTTGGCAGATCCCACATTCCTTGGGAATGGACGTTATGCATAGCTTGCGGAGAGAAAGCGACGGTGTTGTGATTCCTTTATTAAGTGACACGTTATGAAATAATGCTAAGTATATGTACAAATGTCGCATGAACATACATGGTGAACAGTCGATGATGCTTATATATAAACAGTTGTTTGCACTTGTGTAACAATGCGAACAGAAACATGAGTATTAGCAACACCAGAAGCGTTAAGCTGATATGAAGTGCTGTTGCTCGCGAGGGTGGCAACCCTGGACAGTGTTACAGAAATCAACTTCAGCAGATAGCCCCTTAGTACATAAGTGGTGTTTCCCTGATGTGATGGCTGTTCACATATGTAATGTTCAGAAAACTGGATAGCTAGCATTAAAACCACAATGGAAGTTTCACGAACTTTTGGGTATATTTGAAAAAAAGCAGTTTCGAGACCTCCCGTGGTTCTGTGGTAGAATAGCTCTTTGTCACGAATGCTGGCGTTTCATTGCTGCCGGGACTCTGTCATTTATTCTTTGCATTCGTCAGTTTAACGCTGCTGATGTCAGCTTTTCTCAACTCTCACACGTTAAAATGCTGATGTGTGTTCTCGCCCTTTCTGGGTAGATACTAATTATCAGTTACCTGTGGCACATACCCGCATACCAGGGGCCTACACCCACCTGCGAGTATGAGCCACTGTCTGGTGGAAATCTGTGACGACAAACGAGATGGGATTGTGGCATCATTAACGTCTTCACCAGAGCGTAGAAATCATATTGCCCTTCCATACTAGTACTGGTTCACGCCAAGCTAAGGGGGTGATCACGGGAGCACCCAGACTTAAGCAGATTTATCTCTCTCTCTCTTTCTCTCTCTCTCTCTCTCTCTCTCTCTCTATCTATCTATATATATATATATATATATATATATATATATATATAGTGTGTGTGTGTGAAAAAACAAGCCCTTAAGTATACACTTCTTTCCCATATATATATATATATATATATATATATATATTGACACGTGTTTATATGAAAAAGAACGGTGATAGGAATGTTTTGTAGATTCCAGCTAGTGGGTCAGGTGGTTTTTCGGGACGACAACGAAGCAGGCATCTTGCTGTACTTAGCATTGATTAGCTAGTACCCTTCTGGCTAGTCAATCCAGACAGATGCCGCTTTCTTCGCCTGGACCAGGGACTTATCTCTGGTCTGCTTCTCTTTCACCGCAGGAGCTACCAGTGGACCAGTTCCTACGCAATGGCGTCGCTTCCGTTCCTGTGGCCCTAGTCCCAAGCAACGACGGAGTCATTAAGATGAAAAACCCTAAGTTGATCCAGTCGGAACTCAAAGCAGCGACAACTCACTATCACACCATCACAGAGGTCCGGCAGTTTGGCAAGGGAGGCATTGTCTGCTTTTCTCCTGACCAGCTCTGTGTCAAAGACTTACTTAAATGCTCGATGTTTGCTACCAATCCGGTGAGCGCCTTCATTCCTCCTCACCTAGCATGCGTCAGAGGTATTGTCCGAGGCGTAGACATTAACATGACTCCAGCTGAGGTCCTAGAGATGTTCTCTGAGGCAGGTGCAATTGCAGTTTATAGATGCTCACGAGTTGTAGAACAGACAAAGATCCCTACTGAGTCTGTAATTGTCACATTTGCCGGGTCGATTCGCCCCAATGAAATCAAGGCGTGGCCTTTAATATTCAGAGTCGAACAGCTGTCACCTCGTCCCCTCCAGTGTCAGAAATGTTGGCGCTATGGACACACTTTAAAAGGATGTAGGTCAGCTCCCAGATGCCGAAAATGTGGTGAGGCACATACTGCAAATGAATGCAATTGTACTGAAGAAAAGTGTTGTCTTTGTCATGAGCAGCACTGCGCAGATAACGCTAATTGCTCAGCCAAAGCGCGGGAGACTCAAATTCTGGAAATTGTTGATCGCAGACGCTGTTCACGAAAAGACGCCATCGCTGAAATTCAGGCAAGAACCCAGGGATATGCTGGTGTTGCAGCCCGACATAATGCAACTTTAGAAGCTTCTCTTTCAGTGTCCATTGCTGACATGATTGAAAAAGCGATGGAGAAAGCTATAGATCGCCTGGCCACCACCCTTTGTGACTCCTTATCTCATATTGTAGCCACTCAGTTGACGCAAATATATGGGCCACAAAGAGATATGAAGGATACTTCCCAAGACAACGTAACTCTCCCACCAAGTGAAGCAGACGCAGAGTCATCTCCTTCA
This sequence comes from Rhipicephalus annulatus, assembly GCA_013436015.1. Taxonomy (NCBI): domain Eukaryota; kingdom Metazoa; phylum Arthropoda; class Arachnida; order Ixodida; family Ixodidae; genus Rhipicephalus; species Rhipicephalus annulatus. The sequence continues at coordinate 164,275 of WOVY01005599.1, forward strand.
GAAGTACAGGCTGCAGGGCCCTCTTGTACAGACAACCAGAGGATAAGTGAAGACATACTAGAGGATGGTCAGGATTCTGAAGATATGGACATGGACATCAAATCCCTAAAGCGCACTCGATCACCTGTCTCCAAAAACACTGGCTCTTCAAAACATTCAAAAAACAAAAAATACCAGAAGGAGAACCTATCGAAGAGCGATTTTCTTAAAGACAGCATTTTAGATAAGGTAGTTGCCGAAACAATTCTGTCAAAATGATAGGTTCTATCAAAATTCTTCATTGGAACTGCCGATCTATTCATTCAGCTAGTACAGATTTATTGTATTTATCTTGTAAATTCAATCCAGACATTATTGCACTGCAAGAAACGTGGCTGTCAGCACATAATTCGTTTTACCTACCTAATTTCCGGTCTTTTCGCCTGGATCGCCCATCCAAAGGTGGAGGTTTAGCGTTCTTTGTCAATAATAAAATTAGTTCAAAGATCAAAACTTCGTACAAACGTATATCCCCCGAATGTGAAATTTTCGCCTTAGACATCACCTTGCCTGGATGCTCTCCCTTCTCTCTAGTAAATCTTTACTTTCCTCTGGGTGTACAAGACACGCGATGTTTAGACATGGCTGTTAATTCGTGGTGCACAGAAAAAATTATGGTTGGAGATTTTAATTCTCACCACACTAGTTGGGGTTTTAGGACTGATCAATGTGGACAACGCTTGTGGGACTGGTCTATAGACCATAATTTATCATGCCTCAACGCTAGAACTCCCACATTTATCCGAGACCGATCCCGCTCTGCCTTAGATTTGAGTTTTATAAGCTCGGGTATTTCTAGCGTATCTTGGACTACTCTAGACTGCGCCACCAACAGTGACCATTTACCAGTACTGTTTGAAATTTCTTGCCCCATTATTCCATCTTGCTCCCAAGCTCGAACCTTTATCAATTATTCCAAATTTAAAAATGACCTAGAAGTTGCTTTGACTACTCCCACTGAAGACAACGATGAAAATAAAGCCATGAAATTAAGTGCGGTAATTAAAAGAACGTTCAAAAAAGCAGAATTTTCTATTGAGTCTGATACGAGAAAGCCTTGTAGCCAGTGGTGGAATTCTGAGTGCTCTCGTGATCATAGACGACGACAAGCAGCTTGGAAGCAGCTAATTCATAATCAGTCCCCCAAAAATTGGGCAGATTACAAGTTTATTGCTGCTACATTTAAGCGCACCGTGGCTAAAGCTAAAGAAGACTATGACAAAAAACATTTCGACTTTCTTTCCAAACCTAGAAATAAGAAAGCGTTATTCCGATATATGAGATCGCGCAAAATTCTGCCGTCTCTAGCTAACTCTGATTATGACAGGTTATCGACGGAAGAAATGACTAATTCGTTGGAGACAATCGGAAGAGGTCTAGCTAACAGATTTTCGTCGACTTTGACAATCAACTGGCAAAAGTCCTCTATAAAGACTGACTACGAAAAAGTGACATTGTCCGAAATGTCAAGCGTAATTAGAAACTTACCCTCTTCGGCTCCTGGTCCTGACGGTATAACAGTTCCTATGATTAAAATTTTATTCCTGATATCACCCGGCGACGTCCTCAACCTTATAAACTATTCCTTAAGCAATGCCTGGATACCACATGACTGGAAAATAGCTAGAATGATTCCCATATTAAAAAAACAAGGGTCAGGTTTTAACATTGACAACATCAGACCAATCTCTCTAACATCTCACCTGATCAAAATTATAGAGAGAGTTCTCAATAATAGAATAAAAGTTTGGATGGCTGACAAGCTAATATTGAAACCATTTCAAATAGGTTTTCGTAGCGAATGCTCTATTTGGTGTGCTCATGCCGACTTAGAGAGCCGAATACAGCTTGCCCGAAAAAGACGACAATACGCGGTACTAGTAACACTAGACATAGCTAAAGCTTATGATAGCGTTGAGCACTCAATTTTATTGAACTCGTTACACGAATGTGACTTTCCGCGATATATTGTTGATTGGGTAGCAGAGTTTCTAAAATCGAGAGAATTTTATTGTGCAAAGGATGGATGTCACTCATCTAAATTCAAACAGCAACGTGGAGTACCTCAAGGGGCGGTCCTATCTCCGCTGTTATTCAATGTGTTGATGAGCTCAATTCCCATTGAACGAGATATCACTGTCTACATTTATGCAGACGACATTGCATTTTTCGTTGCAGACAGTGACATTTATTCTTTGCATCAAAAATTGCAAAAGTACATGTATTCTCTTGAAATTTGGCTGCATTCAATTTCATTGTCTCTAAACATCAGTAAAAGTGCGCTCCTGGTGTTCCCTATAGCAGATTCTATTCAAATTTCAGTATTTTATAATCAGGAACCGATTCCACAAGTAGAGTCTATCAAATATTTGGGCATTATTTATAACGAGAAACTTAACTGGAGCCCTCACATAGACTATATCGTGGCAAAGGCACAACGAGCATCAGGCTTATTGCGAAGGTTGAGCAACAGAAAATATGGGTTACGTAGACACACCTTATTAATGATATATAAAATGTACATGCGCCCAATACTAGAATTTGGGTGTATATTATTTTCGGGTGGCCCTACGTACAAAATTAAACCGTTAGTTCTATTAGAGCGAGAAGCGTTACGTTTGTGTTTGCGACTCCCCAGGTATGTCGCTATTAATGTACTATATCAGGAAGCTCGCATACCAACTATTCTTTGCCGATTCCGTATCCTAACTGTACAAACATACTTGAAATTTTACGGCTTATCAGCGAGACGGTCTGCATATGCCTTTATTAGTGAACCCGACGCCTTCTTCCTCGCTCACTGGCCACGCTTTCGTACTCCCCAGATTATTTTTGTACAAAAGAAACTGGAAAGCATAAAGGTGGATATCAGATCGGTAATTGGAACCAAAGCATTAAATCACAATATTACGATAGAATGTGATGAAATTTTTCCCCCACTATCTAAGTTTCAATCTTCGAGTTACTTAAATGACAGGTTAGAAGATTACATAGCTCATGCGGAAATAAAGAACATAATAGCCACAGACGCTTCTGTGAATAAAGAAAAGGCAGCAGTAGGAATCGTCTCAGATTACCTCGGTTGGTCATTCTCGGTAAGACTACCAGACTTCACTCCGGTTTTCGAAGCTGAGCTCTTGGCTATTATTTTAGCGCTACGAAAACTTCCTTCAAACGAAGAGAGTGCAATGATAATTACTGATTCTCTTTCGCTGTGTACTACTCTCACAGCTTCAGAACAATCAAGAGCTCTAGCGACATTACAAACATTAGTTCCACCTCATGTGAAGTTCCTGAAGTTAGTCTGGGTCCCGGGACACTGTGGCATACGATTGAATGAAATGGCCGATTCACTATCTCGAGCCACACTTGATGGCCCTGTGATCTCGGTACTACCAGAATCGGAACACATAGTGTCGATCAGATATAGAAAATTGGCTATTTATACGGATATGATGGAAAATATTACTAAATATACGGACTATCAGCACCTTACATATCCCTGGAAACCTCAGTGGAGTCAATCTAAAAAGTTAGAAGTTATTTTAACCAAATTTCGATGTCGTGTCCCTCCATTAAACTTTTACTTGCACAGAGCTGGTCTGGCGATATCCCCCCTGTGTCCATTTTGTGAAGAAACGGAAACAATAGAGCATTACTTTATAACATGTAAAAACTATTCATTAATTAGGAAAAGACTTTTAATTGTTCCGTTTCACGCAGTAGGATTAAATTTAACTGCAGATAATGTTCTAAGTTTCGGTGCCTTTAGCTTGGGACATTGCCACAGGAGCGTATTCGATGCTGTATGCAATTTCATTCGAGAATCAAAGCGCATGTCATAATAATGCCTGCTTAAATATATTTCTGACGACACTTGTCTAATTTTGAATGAAATTTGCATATTCATTTGATTGTGACCGGGTGAGATAAGCTCGATTGTCTGGTCTACTCAAAATTTCTGTCTTACACTGTAGTATTACCTCACCTTTACTCTTCTTGATTCAATCTTCAATTATTTGTTTAGTTTAATATTCTTTTTCTAGTTAATTATTCTTTTCTATTATATCATTAGTTTTTCATTTAGGATAAACCTTTTAGTAGATCTCATATAGGCTACTTCTAGATTTCATGGCCAATCCCCCATAGTGGGTATGTGCCAGTGCGAAGGGGCAACAACAACAACAACAACAACAAGCTGTACAGCTGATCCTGAATACGCTCTTTTCGCTGCCGTAAGCTGCTGTCATCTTTTGTTCGCGTTGCACTGCGACACTGGTAGAGGTGCTGGGTATGTGACACTACCCGATGCTTCACACTCCTAGTGGGAGCCGTTCATCCAGCCCGGACGTGCCTACTGCAACCCCTGTTCATCGATTCAGTCGTCGGCTACGAGGTATTCCTCCAGACTGCAACCCCCCAACTGCAACTGTTCCTTGGTCACCACCACAGGGGGAGACATCGTGGTGCCCATCCATCCAGCCCCCATACGACCAGTCGTCTTCTGGCTTGCCATGGCCTTCGTCGCGTGAGGAGTCATCACGGCAACCACAGCTTCGCCGAACAGACACCTGGCGCACTGCCGACAGGCGTCCACTTTGTTTCAACTGCGGAGGTGTAGGCCACATAGCCCGCTATTGCTGGCACCGCGCCGATCCGTCTCGCCCTCTCAGGCCACGGTATGACATTCGACATGCCAACGAGTACGTATCCCGCCGTGGAGATGTCGGTTCTCAAGGACCTCCGGTACCTCGACACCGATTCGACGGCCGCCGTAACAATGATGACGAGGCTATAACTGATTACGAGCCGGTCTTCCGACATCGACCACGCTCTCCTTCTCCTGCCCAGTCACCTTCGTTGCAGCGCCGCACTTTCGCCGACACCAGAGGAGCGAGGTCACCCAGCCCACACCGGTGAAACTGAAGGCGGCGACCTCAGGGGGTAAGGTTGCAGGCTGTCAAGACGAAGAAAAAAAGCCCCCATTACTCCCACCTCAGGACGCTGTAAAGCCGACAAGACGTAATACCGACGAAACTGTGACCCCAGGCCTTACCGTTCTTGTGGATGGACAGCAAGTCAAAGCTTTAGTCGACACCGGGGCTGACTTCTCTATTATCAGTGATGACCTTGCCGTACGCCTCAAGAAAGTAAAGACAGCGTGGACGGGACCTCACTTAAGGACGGCAGGCGGCCAATTACTGATGCCTGTCGGAATGTGCACAGCAAGGCTCGACATCGGTGGCTCTACTTTCGTGGCGACGTTCGTCGTTCTCGCTTCATGCTTTAAAGACATGATTATCGGAATGGATTTCTTGAGAGAACATGGCGCCGTGATCAACATCCCTGACAGTGTCATTACATTTCACAACAACAGCCCTACTTTAGTCGATTGTTAAGAGCCGAGACATACGTCTTGTTCAGGGCCTTTGCGTCTGACGGATGACGATGCGGTCGTCCCGCCACGATCGTGTACGCTTGTTTCGGTGGCAGGGGATGAGCCGTTTGACGGCGACGGCATTGCTGACCAAATAAGCTCACTGATATTTAGCCACGGTATTTCAGTTGCTCGAGGTCTTGTCACTGTCACTGCTGGACGCACAAACTTGCTGCTCACTAACTTCAGCACTGAGCGCCGACATCTCCCAAAGGGTACAGCCGTCGCTTACTTTGACACTACTGCAGAAATCCAAGGCAGTTTATCGGCCCTAGACGAAGCACCTCAAGAAGAATCACTACCTCATCTTGACGTTGGTACTACGTTGTCAAGGGACGAACGAACGAGACTTCTTGAGCTGCTAGCCGAATTCAAGGACTGCTTTTCATTGACATCACGGGTCGGTCGAACGCCGCTAACAAAGCATCGAATAATTACCCACGACGCAGCAAGGCCTATACACCAGAATCCTTATCGTGTGGCTCCAAAGAAACGGGAAGTGATACAGCAACAAGTCGCTAAAATGCTTGAAGATGATGTGATTCAGCCATCACAGAGCCCGTGGGCATCGCCTGTAGTATTAGTTAAGAAAAAGGACGGTACCCTGCGTTTTTGCGTGAATTACAGGAAGCTGAATCAAGTGACTAAGAAAGATGTGTATCCGCTTCCACGTATTGATGACTCCCTCGATAGGCTTCGAAACGCTCGCTACTTTTCTTCAATGGACCTGAGAAGTGGATATTGGCAGATCGAGGTAGACCCAAGAGATCGGGAAAAAACAGCTTTTGTGACGCCGGATAGTTTATATGAACTTAAAGTTCTACCGTTCAGTCTGTGCTGAGCGCCCGCTACTTTTCAAAGGCTCATGGACACTGTACTTTCAGGGTTAAAATGGAAGACCTGTTTAGTTTATCTAGACGACGTCATAGTGTTTTCCCGAACATTTGACGAGCATCTCAAGAGGCTAGAAGTTGTTTTACGAGCCATACGCTCCGCAAGCCTCACATTGAAACCAGAGAAATGCCACTTTTGTTTTGAAGAACTGCTGTTTCTTGGTCATGTCGTCAGCTGTACCGGCGTTCGGCCTGATCCAGAAAAACTTGCGGCCGTGGCACAGTTCCCAATACCATCCGATAAGAAAGCTGTCAGGCGCTTTCTGGGCCTATGCGCCTACTATCGCCGGTTCATCGCCGACTTCGCACGGATTGCGTCGCCGTTAACTCGCCTCACTAGAGACGACGCCACCTTTGAGTGGAATCACGAACAGCAAGCAGCGTTTAATGACCTCTGCCAACGTCTTCAAACACCTTCAGTGCTTGCTCACTTCGACGAACAAGCGCCAACAATGCTTCACACTGACGCAAGCAATGTAGGCCTCGGAGCTGTGCTTGTGCAGTGGCAAGAAGACACGGAACGAGTGATCGCCTACGAAAGCAGGACGCTAACACGCGCTGAGGCCAATTATTCAACAACTGAGAAAGAATGCCTTGCCGTGGTCTGGGCAGTTATGAAATTTCGCCCGTACTTGTATGGCCGCCCTTTCAAAGTTATAAGTGACAATCATTCCCTCTGTTGGTTGACTAATTTAAGAGATCCAACCGGCCGATTAGCACGGTGGAGTCTGAAGTTACAAGAGTTTGATATGACAGTCATACACAAGTCTGGGAAGCGCCATACGGACGCCGACTGCTTGTCTCGATCACCAGTAGAGTCAGCTTCTCTTTTTGACGACGACGATATGGCCTTCCTTGGTGTTCTCGACGCGTCCACGATTGCTCAACAACAACGAAGTGACCCTGAATTGCTTGATTTAATTAATTACGTGGACGGACGTTCTTCGAGGGCACCTAGAGTCTTTGCGAAGACATTATCGTCGTTTTGCTTACGCAATGGCGTCCTCTACAAGAGAAACTTTTCGTCCATCGGAGCTCCCTATTTGCTCGTTATTCCTGCACCCCTTCGAACTGAAGTGCTCCAAGCATGTCACAATGAGCCGACGTCTGGCCATTTAGGCTACACTCGAACATTGGCAAGAGTACAGCAGGGATACTACTGGCCACGACTCACAACAGCCGTCAAGCACCACGTTCACACTTGCATCGATTGCCAGTGACGCAAGTCACCTCCAAAGAGACTCGCCAGTCAGCTGCAACCAGTTCAGGTCTCACGTACACCGTTTTAACAGGTAGAAATGAATATTTTAGGACCCCTTCCTACTTCTACTGCATGGAATCGCTGGGTTATAGTCGGAACAGACTACCTAACCAGGTATGCCGAAACAAAAGCTATCCAAAAGAGCACCGCCGTGAAAGTGGCGAGATTTTTCATAGAAAATATTGTGCTACGCCACGGTGTTCCGACTATCATGATCACGGACCGCGGAACAGCATTTACGGCAGCTATTTTAGACCACGTCCTGATGCTTAGTGGAACGACTCACCGTAAGACCACTGCATACCACCCGCGAACAAATGGACTAACGGAGCGCCTCAACAAGACGATTGAAGACATGCTGTCGATGTATGTGGATGTCCAACATAAGAATTGGGACGAGATTTTACCCTATATCACGTTCGCATACAATACGGCTAAACAAGAGACGACTCGCATGACTCCATTCAGCTTGGTTCACGGACGGGAGGTACGGACTATGCTGGATGCGATGTTGCCACATGAATGGGACGCTACCGACACAGGCGCTGACGTGTTCACTGAACGCGCGGAAGAAGCTAGACAGCTCGCCCGCTTACGGATCCACCAGCGACAAGACTACGATGCAGGCCGCTACAATGCTCGCCATAGAACTGTAACGTACAAAATCGGTGACAGAGTGTGGGTTTGGACACCCGTACGAAAACGTGGACTGTCCGAGAAGCTGCCAAGGCGACATTTCGGGCCATACCGAATATCGCGCCAGCTAAGTCACGTCACCTACGAGGTTGTCTCCGACAGTCCCCAATGCCCGAGGCGTCGCCAGCATTAGCCTGAACTTGTTCATGTAGTGCGTATGAAGCCGTATGTGAGTGACTGACTGCACGTTAAAAAAATACTGTGCGTCTGAATCAGCATCGGGGCGATGCTCTTATAAGGAGGGGCAAGTGACACGTGTTTATATGAAAAAGAACGGTTAGTGGGTTAGTGACCCAGCTAGTGGGTCAGGTGGTTTTTCGGGATGACAACGAAGCAGGCATCTTGCTGTGCAGCTGATCCTGAATACGCTCTTTTCGCTGCCGTAAGCTGCTGTCATCTTTTGTTCGCGTTGCACTGCGACAATATATATATGTATATACATATATATATATATATATATATATATTTATATATATATGGGAAAGAGTGTATACTTAAGGGCTTGTTTTTTCGTGTTTTGACACAATAAAAATAAAATCTAACAGACAACAATGCCAAGAAAAGTATAGGAGAAGTTATTAGACCGAATTTTAAGGTAAGTGTGAAGAAAGAAAAGTGGGTGAAAAGATAGCTTGCCACTGGCAGGAACCTAACCTGCGGCCTCCGAATAACGCATTCGATGTTCTACCACTGAGCTACCACGACGGCTATCCTCCCAGCCACTTAGTAGGGTATATATGTGAATTTAAGCGTGGGAGTGTCAGTCAGCGCCATCTTCTGTAGCTATGGCGGCAAGTGTGGCACATACACTCTCTCTCTCTCTCTCTATATATATATATATATAGCTCATCCCCTGATGAAGGGAGGACCCCTCCCGAAACTGTTGGGAAATAAATATATTTATCCTTGTTGACAACGCTCCTGTTGTGCCATATCCCAAACCTTCACGAAGACTAACTGGCCCATTGAAATATTACTCCCACTATATATATATATATATATATGGGAAAGAAGTGTATACTTAAGGGCTCGTTTTTTCGTATTTTGACACAATATAATGAGATATAACAGCCAATAAAGCCAAGGAAAGTATAGGGGAAGATATTAGGCCGAATTGTAATGTAAATATGAAGAAAGAAAAGTGGGTGAAAAGATAACTTGCCATGGACAGGAACTGAACCTGCGACCTTTGTTATCTTTTTACTCAGTTTTCTTTCGTCACATTTACATTACAATTCGGTCTAATAAGTTCCCCATATATATATATATATATATATATAAAATAAGGGAAAGAAGTGTATACCTAAGGGCTCGTTTTTCCGTGTTTTAACACAATATTAATGAGATATAACAGACAGTAATGCTAAGGAATGTACAGGGGAAGTTATTAGAACCAATGGAATGTAAATAAGAAGAAAGAAAAGTGGATGAAAAAATTACCAACTGTGAGCAGGAACGCGTAATTCGAAGGTCGTAGGTTCCTGCTCACAGTTGGTAATTTTTTCATCCACTTTTCTTTCTTCTTATTTACATTCCATTGGTTCTAATAACTTCCCCTGTACATTCCTTAGCATTACTGTCTGTTATATCTCATTAATATTGTATATATATATATATATATATAAGTGTGTGTGTGTGTGTGTGTGTGTGTGTGTGTGTGTGTGTGTGTGTGTGTGTGTGGACTGCAAAAGTGCTTGCAGTTGCAGTGCCCAATGAAATGTTTCCAATTTAACCATCTACTTCTCTAAACATGGCCTCAGGCACACAGTTTCTGTTCACGTATTTTGTAATCGCAAGCTTCCATCTTCCCCTTGTGGCCGTTTTTTCGACATACATGTAGACACGCATGTAGAAGTGCGCTACTACGAAGCTGTTTAGGCTTTTCGTAGTGACGCAGGCGTAGCTTGTGCGTACGTGATTGTACCATTGTGTTTTCCAAACTAAAATTTTGATTGAAAGTCAGCGCTTTTCTGTGGTCCTGTTCTTGTTCTTAATTTTTTTTTTCAAGTGGTAATATCTCGTCTCTACTCTGGCCAATTTATTTAGCTTGTAACCTCATTATCAATGCATATTTAGCTTTGCTTAACACCACCCAATCATTTAGCTCAAGCCTGACCAAACAAATGTGAGACCTACGGTTGCTGGCGGCTACAGTCACGAAGTCATGTATCTTTAGACAACACTTCTCAGCACTCTTTCCCGGCCTTTATTTGGTGTGTCATGGTTGAAAAATATTTCTCTGTTTCCAGTTGCTCTTTTCTCCATTTTCCTTATAAAGTACTTCATTTGCAGCTCGGGAAGAAAAAACTAATAAGTAGCAGAGAAGAAGAATGGTCAGGACAGTTCAGTTTTGTTTCTTTGAAATGATGTATAGCACAAGTTGTAGCCCCTATGGCGACACCGGCTGCTTTTTTTACTACGTTCTTCTTCTCCCCTAAATGATTAGGATTTTTCTTTCCGCTCCAGAAACAGTAGTACTCGAAAATTCAACTAGACCAACTTTCTTCTCTAAATACTGCTATCTCATTGACTCTCTGACTTTCCTTACCAAGTCGATGATGAATTGAGGGTGGCTGCGGCGCGCGTTGCGGACGATGTGAAAAACGTCTAGCTCATGCTCCACCTTGATCTGGTCGCAGATTGCTGCCGATGCGCAGTATAGGCCACTTTTCTGGCAGCCATCGCTGGAAGTGTGAACAATCATAGTACATCAATGAAACAAATACACTTGTGCCTAAAATAAACAAAAAGTAGATCATCTCCGCAATCATTTCATTTCTTTCTTCCTGATTTACCTTTGAGTGCCACATCACAGTACACACATTTTTGTATTCTAAACGCACATATATGAGCCCAACTACTTGGTGAGTTGAACAGATCTTGTGCTTGAGCCATCAAAAACGCAGGCTGTTTCATAAAGCCAGTGTTCAGTATTTTCTCTTATTGCCTAGGTATTCATTATGCTCGCATCAAGCACTTGAGTATTTCAAGTGATTAACATTGACAATGCTAAGAACAATAACTGTAGATAGAATGAACCATCATCTTCAAATCGGGGACAGATCACTGTACTTAATTTACTTTCTATTGCTATTTACTAAGGTGATGAACAAATTGAAGGTTGAACTGTTGCTGAGGGTGACGTTACTTTAGTTCATGATGACGCAATGCCTTATTGAGCACGTTGTGACGCAAGTTATCTGGAAGCGAGTGAGGAATTGAAACAACTTTATTTGGTCCACAGTAGACGGACATAAACTCGACATCATCTGGCTAGGCCCTCGCGGACACGGTTAGGTTAAACCTTACCGCCCTCGCGCTGGCCTTCTGGACGGCCAGGATTTGAGAGGTCAGCTTGTGAGCATTAATGATGTGTGCTCCATTTGCTCTTGGTGGAAATAGAGACAAGCAGAAGCGCCGCCCCACAGGATAACCAAGAAGTGCGCATAACTATTACGTAGGGGCAGTCCGTGCTCGGGAACCATTGCAGTGCCGCAGGGCTCGGGTAGTCGCTTGTTTGTAGCAGGCTGAGGGTGACAGATGCTCGGGCCCAGCAGAGTGAATAGTGTGGCAGGCTCAGCACTCTTATCGAGAGATATTGGTGCTTGCATTTCTGGTTGCACATGCAGTGAGGCACATGTCACTCAGGAGATGTTGTGTTATCCGGGACACGATCAGCCAAACCTCGTGCAGCCTAGTGTGCCTCCTTGTTCGGATTGAGCGAGGCACCATTAGTTCTTCCAAGGTGCGCGGGAAACCAAACCAATGAGGAATTTCACAAGTATTTGACTTTTTTAACGGCCTTTATAACGATAGCCACCATGCCCATCTGAAATACCTTGATAGTGGCCTTGCGGTCTGAATAAATAGTCTCGTGTGCACCATCGGTCAGTGCAAGAGCAATGACAACATGCTCTGAAACGCTGGAGCTGAAAGTGGGGATAGTGGCGCAGCAGATGACCTTGAAAGCTTAGTCGACAATCACTGAAGAGGAGACTTCTTTTATGTGTATGAAGCGGCATCTATGAAGGAAGCTCGTTCCATGTCCAATGGGGTCTTGAAGAGAAGAGTTTTATCCATGGCTCATCTTCATGCTTCATTGTAGGTTGGATAAATTTCTCGCTGCATCCAATGTATGAAAATCTTGGTGTTTACTTCGTTCGGCTGCTTCACAGCACCAGGACAAATGACCGTGCGGTTCCGTCCCTGCACGCCGATAGCTGTATCCGTTGCAGTGCCAGAATATCTGACAAACTGTGAAATCTCCTTGGTTTCGGCCGTTTTTTTTTTTTTTTGGACATGTTGTGGATTACCAAGTTCTGGAATTTTTTTCTTGTGCGTTTAAACAAAAACGCCAAGGACAAGCTGGAAAACGCTTGTGATTAGGGCACCCATCTTGTTGCACTTCAATACGAGCCAGTTGTGCATAGCCACCGAATGAGTGAAGTGGCATAGCACAAAGGCGTAGGTAGTGCGGACCAGGTTGTCAAGAGAAAAGTTTGAACGTATAGTCTACGGATAGCTGCAAGCGGCAGATGGAGCTTTGTGTTCTGTGAATGATTCTTAATGGAGTACTTTCTCAAAACAGGTGGCTTAGTAAATTGCTGAACTAAAAAAAATAGTGCGACAAATGACGGGAAGACAAAAGAAGCATAACTAAGTACCGTGTTCGCGTTCTCCCGTGTTCATCTCCTTCTTCAATGCAACACATCTTTAAAAAACACGCTAGACAATGCTGCTGAACAGTGCTGGCACTCCGTGGCTGAGTAGGTCTCTGACCGGTTTCGAGCTAATTGAAGAGTCAGAGATCTGGCGCTTTGCTGCTGAACACTGAAGCCCGACACGGCAATGATTTAGACACCACAGCACTCGCGGTAGCGTGTGCTCCGACTTCTTATTTTTTATTTGAGTGGCACCGCCATCTATGACCATTGCAGTGAGGTACTACAACGGAGAAATAAAAAGAGCCGACGGTTAGCACTGAAAAAAATGTGTCAGCGCAGCTACCCTGTTGTATTCTGCCTATATTTTTTTTGATGCGCTATGGAAAAAAATTTACAGCATATACATGGGGTGAATGATGGAGAGTGGGGAGAAGCATCTGTCCGTCTATTCGTTTTTGCTTCCGTACGTCCATCCGTGCGTCTGTCCCTGCGTTCGTCTATGCATCCGCCCGTGCGTCTCTCCATGCATCCATCCCTCTGTGCAGGCATCCGTGCGTCCGTCAATGCATCTGTCTGTGTGTCCGTTCGTCCATATATTCAATACTCCAAGAACCACCATCTCGCATCTTTTCATCATATATTCCTTATATAGAAGCACTGCCACTCAGCGGACATTCCAAGGACTAAACGAGAGGTGGCACACGCACACTTTTTTACGGCTTGAGCTTCGTGTCTACTTCCCACCTTTAACCACCTCGAGTTCATGGTATATACTAGTTCACTGTATTCATGGCAGTGTGGCCCAACGCTCGCTAAACCTTTCTAAAACCAAGGAGGTTACGCCCAGCGAGTATAACGTAGGAACCCTTTCTTGTTAGATAGTGCTCAATGTACATGCCAATGACTGCTAATGGAACATGCACACTTTCTTACGGCTTGCACTTCGTGTCTACTTCCCACCTTTAATCACCTTGAGTTCATGGAATATACTAGTTCACTTTATTTATGGCACTGCAGCCCCATGCTCGCTAAACTTTGTAAATACGTCCCTCCTGCTTGGACCCTTCACTGGGACCGCAGTATTATGTAAATAAATAAATAAAATAAATAAACCTTTCTAAAAACAAGGAGGTTACGCCCAGCGAGTAAAACGTAGCAACCCTTTCTTGTCAGACAGTGCTCAATGTACATGCCAATGGCTGCTAATGGGGAATGAGAGACAAGAGAATTCGGCTTTTAGCTGAGGCACATGCTGCGAATTTCTTTATTGTTCAACAACGCACAGAAGAAATCTCCCACCGGCACCACCTTGCAGGTCAAAACGGACATGTTATGCACTAATACGAGCGACGAACGGGTGCCGCTATAAGGAGCTTCGCCCCTAAAAAAGTGTGAGAGAAATCGATGCTGTTAACGACCCTGCGTGTTCCACATCAGGGACGTCCTCCTCATCTAGGACGCCGTGGACGCCTTCGAAGGCGAAGGCATTCGATGTTGTCTTCCCTGCGAGGACTAGTCCGGAGACCGTCGTCGACGCGACGGCCTCAATAGTTGGCCTCTCAGAGGTACACTGCGTTCAGCACATGGGAGGCATGAACTTCCAAGTAACTGTCAAGAGCATGACTTTCATGACTCACGTCGTCGACGCTGGCTCCCTGACCATCGGTGGCGAGCGTATTTCTGTCGTTCCCGTCGGCCCGCAGGTAAGTAACGTCGCCTGCCTGTTTTTACCAGCCTTCATCTCCAACGAGGTACTCGTCCAGGCTTTGTCCCCATACGGCAAAGCATTGACTGTGACCGCTGGCTTCATGAGCGCAAGATGCGGTGTTCTCACAGACACATGCTTTGTCCGGGTAGAAATGAGTCCCACAAATCGCATCCCTAACTATCTTCACGTTTTTAGTCATCGAGTCACCTTCGACTACCGCAGTCTGCAACGTGTTTGTCGTCGGTGTGGCGAGCCCGCCCCGTTTGCCAATCTCAGTGATCGGAACAGCTACCATGGTTGACCTCGCGTCTCTCCCAGGCAAACATGCCGTGCCATGTTCGACGTCGGCCCAAGCCGAGAAAGAAATGCTGGTAGGCACCAAGGCACCGGACTCATCGTTAAACTTAGCAGCTGGGTGCTAAATAAACGCCGATATTGCAAGATCTACGGGCGCTGGTTTCTTGCGAGGAACAGAATCGAAACCGAATGAGCAAAGCCCATTGGATCATTTCGAAAGCCAGGCTCGCGACTTCCTTGAACAAGTAGCAAGACACCATGGGAGTTTTTTACTGACCCGTCTCGACAAGCAATCCATGATCAAGGTCGTTGGAGGTGGCAACAAGGTTAACGCTGCAGCCCTACTACCATCTGATTCGTCAGACAGCAGCTTCAGCCTCGAAGTCGACAGTAGCATCGGACTTTCTCTAGCCTAGACGGATGTGGCGTGAAAATGCACGCTCCGCGAGAGGTCAAGCGTGCTCACAAGTCTGGCAGCAGCTCGGACGACATCCAAGATAGCCGCTCCGAGTCCCAGCAAACGAAGAAACCTCGAACCTCTTCTAGAGGGTCGAATTGTGCTTTGTAGTGTATGTACTCTAGTTCCCCTGGACAGATCCTTGTGGTACCGAATCGAAAAACACGACCAGGTCAGTCACCCACATTCAGTTTAATATGGCTGACACCCTGAAAATCATTTCTTCAAATGTTCAAGGGTTCCGTAACCCAGTAAAGCAAGCCGAGGTTATCAGCATAGCCCATGCAGAACATTGTGATATTCTGTGTTTACACGAAACAAACTTTTTCACCATTGGCCACGTTCGTGCATTCGAACTCGCATTTAATTTAGACTGTTATTTTTTCGTTCACGACATGTCGCTTCTGTGGAGTTGGAATTATAATTTTTAACCGCACTCTACTACCCAATCATCATGTTTTTTATGACGGGATTGGACGGGTATTGGCTTTTGACTGCGTCCTATCATCCTTCAAGCTGCGTGTTTTGTATATTTATAGACCCTTTCCAGCAGCAATGTCTAACAATTTTTTCCGTGACCTGGACGTGTATTTTCTAGACGGTCGTCATGACATACTCACTGGAGATTTTAATAGTGTATTAGACACGCGAGCTGTCGTGCAAGGTCCAGGATGGAGTCGCTCTGATCGGAAGGCGCGGGAGCTGTGTCGCCTAGTGCAACATTTCTCTTTGATAGATATGTAGAGAATAGTGCATGGACCACAGTATGCCTGGACTTGGCGGCGTCGCACGTCGTCTAGTTGGGTGGATCATTTCAATGTGCCAAGCGTGCTAGCTTCTTACGTATCGCACTCTGATGTATTAACATTACAATCATCCCCTGTTTATATAACAGACCACCAACCAGTGACGCTCGAGGCTTACTTTCCCTTTTCATCATCAGTGAGACCTTGGCGTCTTGACATCCGCATTCTGCACAAACACGCGTTCACGCTCCAGTTTATCTAGAATCTTGCGCCTCTCTTCTGGGATGCGGTCCGGATGTGTGGGACGCGCTCAAGACACAGTGGCGTTTACACTGCTCAGTAGCAGGGCGGGTCCCTAGACGCCGTACGTCCGAAGAACTAGCAGACACTGCCACAAAGCTGTGTATTGCTCTTCGGGTTGAACGGCTAACTCCCTTGATGCGCGCATGGCAGGGAGAGTTAAGGGCTCGATTTCAACGCCTTACTGCAGCTTCGTCGTTGACGGCGGCTGCTTGGTGTTGCAGACCTACTCGATGTGCTTACCTTGAGGTTCTACGCTTTGCAAAAAGCTCGCTTCTCAACCCGTAAAGTTGACTAGGAACACCGGCTGTCAGATCCTTGCACACAGCGTTGCCGCCAACACGTGATCAGTCAGTTTTCCTAGATCACTTTGCCAACATGGCTCGCACGACGGTGTCATCACATCGCGGTACCACCGAGACAGCCACAATATTAAATAGGCCCCCTCGAATTTCATCTGAAGTAGCTGAACAACTTTGCACAAGTCTGTCAGCTAACGAAGTGAAACAGGCATTCTTCCATGAAGCGTGGCTCGGCCCCCGGGCCGGACAGGTTGCCTGTTGAGTTTTATTTAACACTTTGTTGCTCTTTTCGGCTCTGTTATTTGCCGCTGTTTTGAGAATTTTGATTTCTCTGATAGCTTTTGCCATGGTCGAATTGTTTTAATACCTAAACATGACCCATTGTTGGTTTGCCCAGAGGAGTGGAGACCAATAACGCTCCTCAACGTTGACTACAAAACTTTTGCGGCAGTCATTACTCGGCGTTTGGGAAGCCTGAAGCCCTCCTAATAGGTCATCATCAGGTGTGCTCTATTCCTGGAAGAGAAATCGACAGTCTCTCCTTTGTTACGCGTGATATAATTGCGTACACACTAACAAGATCAACTCGGGGACTCTTGGTTTCACTTGACCAGGAAAAGGAATTCGATCATCTCTAACATAGCTTTATACTTAGCGTAATAGCAGCATTTGGCTTCTCGCAAAACTTCATTGAGCTTCTCAGAAACACATACCGAAATATACTCAGTACGTTGTTTCTTGATGGTTTAGAGAGTGCGCCAATTCCTGTTACCCGTGGTGTTCGCCAGGGGTGTCCTTTATCCCCTGCACTTTTTGTACTCAGCCTCGAACCATTCATTCAATCACTAATCGCGGATCCTTACGTTAGAGGCCTTCCTCTTCCGGGTAGTGGTACCGTGACGGTGACAGCATTTGCTGATGACATCACATTGTATTTGAAGAATGAGGACAGTTTATCCCGAAGCCTACGACTTTTTGCTGCGTATAGCATGATTTCAGGTGCTGCTTTAAAATTTTTAAAATGTCGATATTTATTTATTGGTTTCCCAGACGCCTGCCTAAGTCCATTTTTTGGTCTTCAAAAAAGTGACTCCATTCGCATTCTAGGCCTTGATTATACTTGCTATGGCATATCAGTCTCTTTGTGGGATTCAGTTGTCGAAAATGTAAAACGACACGTCCGTGAAGCACAAGAGTATGATTTACCAATGCTCGAAAGAAGGCATTTAGCACAGACGGTGTTTTGCGGCCGTGCATGGTACATATCTCATGTCTTACAGCCCCCTTACGAATCACTAGGTCGTTGCAATCCCTCATTGGCTCACTTTTCTGGTCGGGTGGAACAGAGCTGGTTTCCCGAGCAGCTCTTGGGCAATCGAGAAACTGTGGTGAATTCGCATTCCCATCCGTCTCTGTTCACTGCCGGCGGCTTCCTCTACGATTCTTACTTCGGTTGTTGCATGGTGATCAGTGCCCCGCGCGTGATCTTGCCTGCTATTTCTTAGGCATTAAGACACGCTATTTACTACCAGATGCACGGCTTGATTCTGCACCGCAAACACTTAACGTGCCTGCATTTTACTCAACGGTCGTAACATTTTATCGACACGCAGGGCAGGTTTGTCCCGATGTGGACATTCTCAAAAGCCGCATTGTAGGTACAACGGCGGCTCTTCTGCTTCCCCTAGTTTCTCCAGCCCATCTAGCACAATTGAGACAAGTCTCGTGGAGCGCGATAACGACATCGTTTTTGCCTGGTCACCTCCGTGACCTTATGTGGCATCTTGAATGGAGAGTACTCCCAACACGGGACAGCCTGGAGAAGTGGGGCATGGTCCCATCCTACACTTGTCCTAACTGCCCGTTACAGGAGTCTAACCAGCATATACTGCAGCAATGTGCCATTGCAAAGGTGTTTTAGAAGTCAGTTAACACTAGTTTTCGTGGCCTAGGTGTTAATCACTTTGTAACATCTGGTCGCTGCTCCCTTAGTCGCTTTGCACGCCTTCTAATAGCTGCGGGAGCTTTTTGTTTGTGGCGTAATAGGTTCGAAGCTGTTGCGGCAGCTCATCGTCGTCGTGCTCTCCTTCCAATTCCGGAACGCCTCTACTCTGAACTCTTATCGTTTCTGTCGGTGGAATTGTTCTTCCTTGGGAAGGAAGAATTTCTGCAACAATGGTCGTGCTGCTTTCTGTCCGTAGTTACCAGACGCGTTCGATTAGTCTTTCACATGGCCCGGTTCTTATAGCCAGGTCACCTGTCAATGTCTGATTAGTGCATGCAATCAGTATGTGTTCACTATTTCTATGTGTTTGTGTACGTACCATATAGGTGTGAGTTCTTGTATATATGCACTTCATTCCAATGCTGTAAGTTATGTAAACTTTATGAATATTGATACTTGTACATATTTTCTAACATCTTCACTTTCTTGTAAATTCTGTACATATATCATCATGTACATTGTCCATATTGTGATTAGTGTATATATGTAGTGTATGTAGTTATTAGTACCATGGACTATGGACACCCTACGGACTTGGACACTTTTGTTTAAATGTGTTATGTATGTTGTGCTTTGTCATTTGTTTGTTATTGTGCTTGTTGTACAAATGCTCGTTCCTTAGGTTCGCTGCGTCCCATGATAGAATGAACTTTTTCCAAACAAGAAATGGCATAGGAATACGCAGGGTTTTTTTGTTTCTTTTTGTTTTGGGATGGGAGGTGGGAGTGAAGTCTCATTGAAAACCGAGGTGGTCTCTGCTTTTTCGGTCGAGTTCGTAAAAAATTAACTTGACAATGGAATCGAAACATGACAAGTGATGACGTGCTTCGTTTGATGGTTTGTCTTTGGTCCCCAGTTTCTATCCTAACAAGGGAAGTAAATGGTTATTGCAATTTAATGAATCTTTTTGTAGGGTTAATTGGTATATGATTACTGAAATACAAAAATACGCCCTTTATGATTTGTTTTTAATTCTTCTTCCTTGACGGTAGATGTCTTCTTGTACTTCAGTAGGACATCGCATTGAATTATCAGGACCCCTCGGCCGCAGTTATTGTCAAGAACTGCAGCCACAAAGGGACAGGCCCGTCTGCCTAAAGGTACAGGTCTGCCTTGGTGCCTCGCTAAACTGATGGGCAGGTGATAGCCATCTACCCTACTACCCGCGTGCTCACATCTGCTGGGAACGACTATTTCCCTGGGTGTAGTAGGGACATCTGCAATAAGTTCAAAGGGCTAAAGGGGTCCCACAGAGGTGGCCTTCTGCTGTACTTGCCTTGTGCTGTGTGCCTGTATTTCGACAACCACGAATGAGCTCGCTAGTGTTCCTGCTTGCTGAGACTGTGTAACCGAAATGAATGCCGCGCAAAGCTTGGGCTGGTGTTTCATAGCGGTGCGTCATGCTTTATATATGACAATCTTGTTCACCGCTGAAGCTAGGTTCACATCGAAGTTATTATCAGCGGGCTACTGATCTAACAAGTGCTCAAGCATGACAAGCGGAAAAAGGCATTAACTAAAAAAAAAAAAGCACCGCTGCAGCTTCCCCCTTTTGACTTGCATAAGACCATTTAAGTTTAGATAGGCACTGCAGGTTCTTTCAACGAAGAACAGTAAAGCAACCTGATTGACCAAAAGAAGCTGTAGTAAAGTATTCCACCCCCCCATGTATAGTACAAAACCCACATGTACAAAAGGGTACGTTGAATATTCAGCTGTAGCTCCATAAGTTCACCAAGAAATTGATAGTTGGACGGAAACCCGTCTAGTCACGAACAGACATAAAGACAATTAGAAGAGCACTCTGAGCAGGATTAAAAGCAAATAAAATTATGGTGTATCGGCCCTTGTTCGGGAGCCTTATTCACAAGTGAAAAGAAGTTTCCCAAGGCAGGCAAATTAATTGCGACATTTTAGTCATGCATTCATCGTAATTTACATTCGGTGCAAGTACTCTGCGTTCCTGTACTCACATGCACTGCACCACAACCGTTCTTCCTGGTGCCGTTAATTGCCAATTTTCAGCTCGCTGCATCATCTCCAGCAGCGCATCACAGGAACTCGGTGTAGTGGCGTCGCTGTTCCATGCCTCTTTGTGGAATTGCTTCACTGTCCGCCCAGGTTCCTGTGAACAAACAATCTCGTGAAATAGACCTGCATGAGGTATTTTCTCATCATCCAGAAGCACTGGTAGGTTCCAATAATAATAATAATAATAATAATAATAATAATAATAATAATAATAATAATAATAATGACTAGTCAGTTCGTATGCTATACTTGCGACCATTGATCGCAGCACAAGAAAAGTCCAGCTGGACAATGTAGGCTGGCATTTAAAATGCAAAGCATATGACCAAAAGAACTACGAGCACCTTTGGCGTCGATCTATCTATTTAGCCCCTTAGTCTGAGTGCTTTCGTGATCACCCTCTAACTTAGCAAGAACGAAAATGAGTACGGGAGGGAGGGTAAGGTGATCTGACGAATATGATGCGCTGGTCAAGACATGAATATTGTCAAAATCACGTCGCGTACCTCTTTAAACACTTTCCGCCAGACAGTGGCACATACCCACGAGGGGGGGGGGGGGGGGGGCATGTGCCACAATGATGCGGTATGTGCCTCAGCTGATTGACACTTAGGATCCACCAAGAAATGGCGAGAACGCACATGAGTAATATTAAAGCGTCCGCGTTGATTAAAAGTGGACAGGGGCAGCGTTCGCCCGACGAAACCAAAAAATAAATATTAGTGTCCTAGCAGAAACCAAACACCATAATTGTGCGTGGCAATCAAGTATTCCCCAACAGAGCCGTGCCAGGCTTGGAACTACTTTTCAGGTAGAACCTAAAGTTCGTAAAACATCCATTGTAGTTGCAGGGTTGTTTGTTTTATTTTATGAACATTACCTACGTAATCTTGTGATACAGCCATCACTTCTGGTTAACATTATTTGTATACTAAGGTTATGCAGCACTGTCAAGCGCTACGTACTATCCTCGCGAGCATGAACGCTTCATATGTCAGCTTATCACTTCTGGTGTTTATTACTCATGTTTCTGTTGGCATCATTGCGCAAGTGCAAACAACTGGTTGTATCAACAGCTGCGGCTGTTCTACATATGTCTGCCCGTGCAACATTTTACACATATCAAGTGTCATTCCATAAAGTGTCGCTCAATAAAAAATTTATGAGACGGTCACCTTTCCTCCAAATGCTTCGCGCAATGTCGATATCCAAGGTAAGTGCGATTTGGCGAACTTTTTTTACTTTCACTGTGACATTGCATCACTCGCCCACAATATCATGGTTAGGAAAAGTCAGTACATATCTAGGCACTTTATTACACCCAAGGTAGACAAGACTTAGAATACAAACTCTAGCAGAACGCTCTTTCCTATCATTGGTATTTCGAGATATTACCCTAGGTTCCTTTTTATCATGAGGTCTTTGGAACACTACACCGTCTACCCTGCCTGCCTGGCAGTTTTCTATTGAGTGTGCCCTTGACCTATCGACGTTTGTGGAGCATGAAAAAAGTTGCAAGCGTATATGAGTTGTACTTT
The DNA here is from genome assembly GCA_013436015.1 of Rhipicephalus annulatus. Taxonomy (NCBI): domain Eukaryota; kingdom Metazoa; phylum Arthropoda; class Arachnida; order Ixodida; family Ixodidae; genus Rhipicephalus; species Rhipicephalus annulatus. The sequence goes on from WOVY01005599.1 coordinate 186,649, forward strand.
TTCTTGATGGCAGGGTGCAAATAATAATGTTACTAACGATGCATCCTCGGTTCCCTCGAAGCAATGGTCACTGGTGGACGAATGTTTCAAGGGAGAAAAGACTATATAAAAGACAGGTGCTTTTTGGTGCTAAAAGATGAGGGTAAAGCAACTGAGCATTGCACCTACTGCGGCGCCCCTCATGGAGGTGTATTAACCCGCACATTGTTCAATGTTGTCCTCATTGGTCTAGCTGATGTTTTACTAAGGTCGGTCTGCCTATCTGTATGTGCGGATGACTGCCTGGAGTGTTGCAATTACTTGCCCTAAGGTCCATGTGCGATTACAGGGGGCAGCAACCCTCACAGCAGCGAGCTTTCTAAAACAAGGATTGACTATATTAACCGAGAAGTGCGCATTGGTTGCGTTCACATGAAAACCAATGGGGCCTTATTCTATCCACATCATTGGATAGAGTGTCAAATATACATGGACGCACAGTTTATGGGCATTATTCAACAGTCGTCTTTCGTGGAGCCATACTGCACGTCCTTGAAGAATAGATTGCTATTTATTGTGCATATATTGAACTTCATGTGCGGGAATTCATGAGAAACCTCTGTGGCCTCCATACAGTCGTACGGGAGCCCATTTCAGTGGCTATTGTGCTATAGCTTGTCGTTATTGTCGAATTCTAGCAACTTCAGTATTTGTTCACTGGAAAGCTCACAAGGTCAGGCGCTGTGCATTTGTCTAGGACTTCCCAATGCGGTTTTATCTATGCTATAATCATGCTTGCAAATGCGAATGATCATCCGGTCAAGATGAACACCGTTGTTGATTGGCTGAGCGCATATTCAACATCCCCCTTGTCTCAGATCACCACTTGGCCCATCTAGCCTCCAAAGTACCACCTGTTAGGTTTTTAGACGTCATAGCCAAGCACCTAAACAGCATTCATTCACAATATACGCCAGCTACGAGAATGGCATGTCCCTTGTGGTGCCTGGACCAGCCACAAGTATGCCTAGAAATTCTGGGTATCAGAAAGAAAACCAACCACTTCAGAGTAGCAACACGTGGACCGAATAGAAATATACACTGATGAGTTGATCTCGTCCAGCAGCTCATCAAGTACCGCTGTAGTTCGGGCTACAGCAATAACAATGAAATCTAAATTGTCGCATATAACTACGTCTACTGCATAAGAGCTTGCTGCAATAAGAGCCGCTTTACAATATCTCGTTCAAGAGCATCCAGGCAAGTATACATCATATTCTGCAATTACAAGGCAGCGCTTCAGAGCTAGCAGCTTTCTTGCGTATATAAGAGGACTCACGAGCGATTGGTGCATGAAATAAGACATTGACACTATCAAGCTCTAGCAAGAGGACATAATAGGAACTATCCGTAATATCGATATCCGTCATCAATATGATCATCATCAGCCTGACTACGCTCACTGCAGGACAAATGCCTCTCCCATTTTCCGCCAGTCAACTCGGTCCTGTGCTCACTGCTGTCACTTTGTACCCACAAACTTCCTAATCTCATCTGCCCACCTAACTTTCTGTCTGCCCCTCATCCGCTTGCCTTCTCTGGGAATCCAGTTGGTTACCCTTAATGACCAGCAATTGTCTTGCCTACGCGCTACGTGCCCAGTCCATGTCCATTTCTACTTCTTGATTTCAAGTACAATATCCCTAGCTTCGGTTTGTTCCCTGACCCACTTTGCTCTCTTCTTGTCTTTTAAGGTTATACCTATCATTTTTCTTTCTACCGCTCACTGCGGTGGTTCGTATCCGCGGTTACTACCTGCTCTAAGTAGACGTACTCTTTTACAACTTCAAGTGCACTGCTACCTATCTCAAAGCGCCGCTCTCTTCTGAGGTTGTTGTACATTACTTTCATTTTCCGCACTGCAATTAAAGACCTACCTTTTGACTCTTCTTGTCTGATTCCGCCATCATGAATTGCAAGCGGTCCCCTGAGTTAGTGAGCAATGCCATGTCCTCGGTGAAGTGAAGGTTACTAAGGTACTCTTCATTAACTTTTATTCCTAACTCTTCCCATTCTAGGCATCTGAAAACCTTCTGTAAGTGCGTGTTAAGCAGCATTGGGGAGATCGTATGCTCTTGTCTTACACCTTTCTTTATTGGTATCTGTCGCATTCTTTATGGAGCACAATGGTGGCATTTGATCGTCCATAGATTTCTTCCAGGATGTGTACACATGTCTCGCAGATAATTTGATTCCGCAGTGTGTGCATGACTGCTGATATCTCCACTGAATCAAATTCCTTATTGCAATCTACAAAGGCTATGTAAAGTGGTTGAGTGCATTATGAGCATATATCGGTGTTACTAGAAATCAATTAGACAACGATGCAGCCCGCTCAGGCCACGAAAGAACCAGTGTGATTCCGAATCCTGTATCAATAACTGGTGTGGCAAGAGAATATTTGCTGGCTCGAGATCATACACACACGTTTTGGTCAACTACCAGCTTCCAAAAGTGACACGTATATGAACTGGATCCTTCGCTCAAGCTACAGCTACCATTGCAACACTGTTATAACACCTTTGGTTGGGTGTTGCATTCCCAAGGGCGTACTAGTCTCGTGTAGATATGGCAGACACATCTACATGCAAAGTTGAAAGGACCACTGGACACTGCCTGTGCAGCTGCGCTAGCTACGACACCTAGCAATGCCAGCTTCAGATGGTTTTCAACAGTGGGATTCCAGACCATTTTCTGTGCAAAAGATTCTAGGACTTGGGCGTGTGCTTCGACAGCGCAGAAAGTGACTAAAGCGCTACTGCTGTGCCCGAAGATAACAAATCTGAGCGGCTGCCTGTTCACTGCGCGTTCTCCACCAAGTGCACTCGTGATTATGTATATCTCTCTTCCCTCTCTTCTCTCTGTTTTCTCGCCTTCATCCCTTCTCCCAGTGCAGGGTAGTAAGAGAAACGTGCGTCTGGTTGACAACCCAGCCTTGCATCTTTCTCTCTCTCTCTCTCTCTCCTGGCTAGGCCGCTGAAGGGGGTCTGTGCCTCATGTTTATTTAAATGTACTCTACAGGCCTTATGTGGAGCATTACGTAACAAAGGGGAGAGGGTGTTATCAAATAATAGATGACAGAAAACAAATCACGTTTAGCAAAGCTTCAATTTGAGCTCTTTGTTATGGCATGTAATGCATTTGCACAGAGCGAAACGCACGTGTGAGTAAGAAAACATGAGGAGATGACAGCACCTGTCCCATCCTCTTCATTTATTACTAGCCCGTGCATGTGGCTGAGAGCAACCACATAACAATTACGAAAACCAATCGACAAAAGTTAAAAATGCTTGCCAGGAAACTTTCACTAGCATTGTTACCGATAAAATGAAACTGGAAATCAATACTAACAATTGTAATAAATGGAATGAAAAATATCTCTTGTGGTAACATAAAAAGCGGTTGCACTTAAGCACACACTCACGCAAGCACACATGCACATGCAGAGGCACAGGGAGACAGGCAGACAGACATGCACACACTCTATGGCAAACCTTACCGAATTGTGGGTGATGGTAAATGTTCGCACGATGAAACCTTGGACGTCTTCCGTGTCTGTCTGCTCCACTCCAACCTCTCCGTATTTCATAAAGGCATTCAGATTCGGCCAGAATTGCGGTGTCACCTAATAGCAAGAAAGCCAGATTCAATCAATCAATCGATTATTAATTTACTTATTGTGCCCAGGAACAATCGTGTGGTCCTTGTGCAGTCGTAAGCAAAAATGAAACACAAAAATAGGCAATGCACTGTCTTCAGAAAAATCACGGAGAATAGCAACATATTTGAATCTTTTAAGTAGGCTTGTGCGAATATTTGAATGCTTCGAATATTCGAACGGATAGCAGGGTAATCAAATTCACTTCGATTCGAATTTAAATTATTGAAAATTTCGAAGTATTCGCAAGGAACGAATAAAAGCATACAAGTTCGAATGCACCATCAGTAAAGGTGGTTTCACTGCGGTGTGTAGGGGTGCTAAAACGTGAAAGCACCTATTTAGGAGAAATTTGCGTTGCCGTGATGCCCTTCTTCGAACTTAAAGAGGCCCTGAAACATTTTTTGAGCATTGTAATAAAACGCTGCCGATCGGTAGTCGAGGCTACCGAAAACATGCAAACCAAACGTTATAGTGCAGTACGTGACGTGCGATTCACAAAAAAGTCTTAAAGTCAGCAAAAAATTGCTCTCTTGTCTCGGCAAATGACTCGACAAGCTCAGAAAGCACGTGTGACATATTTTCTTTCCTAGTGCTATCCTTCCCGGCGTAGCTTCCAGCACTTTCGTTGGGACGAGAACAAAGAATTCACTTGCAGCGTGTGACAAATTTTTGCAGCTCCGCGCGTACTGGAAGAATTCTAAAAATTTTTTGGGCAGTGAATTCATCAAGCAATAAGCTTCTTCAGTGAATCCATTCCATGGCTCCTTAAAAAAGTGCCGCACGGCCCCTTTAAATAGAAATATTACCCTCAAATCAATTCATTTTATTAAGCTAAAAAGCTTGATATGATGGCTTATATGCTCCGAGTATAATAAACCTAAAAATGTTACATATTATAAGTGTTATGACTCTCATCCTGCCAAAGTCAAATCCTGCTACTACTCAAAGTTTTTTCGACTTCTTTTGAACGGAAAAAGAAAGTGGCATTTGCCATATTTCAATTTTCCAAAAATACTGTGCAGGTCAGTTTGGTCATAATAAGTATGCCTGTTTTTCTTCATATGTCATAAGTACTATTCGAATTTGATTCGAAATTATTCGACCAAAATCACTATTCGCTTCGAATTCGCTTCGAGCCTAAAGTTCACTATTCGTACAAGCCTAGTTTTAAGAAGTCAGGCTAGCACTTTCAGGAGCAATAATGATTGTAATGAACATGCACTTGCTAAGTAACCAAGTTTACTGCGGCGCGGCCACAGTAGATGACCACACCAAGGCTTGTGCATAGTGATGGCGTTGATGAGAAGTGCCTCCCGTGGGCAGCGCACGCTGGTACTAAGGGCCATTCGTCGTGTGTCGCCGCTGGTGGCAGGTGTGTGTCGAGAGCATCTATATGTGGACAGCCGCTTCAGGTACACTTTTGCACCGTTTTTTTTTTTGCGTTGAGAGCGTAACCTGTAGAAGCTCCCGCCTCTTGTAAGGTCAAGATGCGCACGATGATCAATGCCGCGCTGTTACCACCCCCCACCCCCCCTTTTCCTTTGTTGGCTCTGCAGAAAGAGGAGGCAGAGGATCCTTCTCCACACACACACACACACACCACACACACACACACACACACACACACACACACACACACACACACACACACACACACACACACACACACACACACACACACACACACACACACACACACACACACACACACACACACACACACACACACACACACACACACACACACACACACACACACACACACACACACACACACACACACATATATATATATATATATATATATATATATATATATATATATATATAAACGTGAATGATTGACGTCATGGTGGTGGTGGCAAAAACCAGCTGAGACTTCCCATATAATTGCTATCGCAATAAAAGAAATTACGGAAGAATAAGAGAGACCACGAGAAGCATGGAATGGGAGTGAAAAGTAATGCGGAATATACAAAACTGTGTATATAGCTTATTAAAGACGATTGCTTATTAAAAGACTGACAAGGGAAAAATCTGTACATTGTAAAACACTGTTAAGACAGTGCAAAGCTGAGATAAAAACAATTATTGCAGACTATGAAAAACATCAGGATCAAGAAAGTTAACATTATGAAGACTTTGTATTCTGAAAACGGTAGAGTTTTGGCAGATATATGAAACGTCTGCTCCTCTCTGCTTAACTTGGGTGGTATTCATAACTTGTACAACTGAAAAGTAAAGAGCAGGATATGATACTGTGAATTAGCTTGTAAAAAAATGACAGGACACCGCGATTTCGTCGGCAGTGAAGTGATGGCAGTGATCACAATAGAGCACGGGTAGAACGCGGTTCAGAGTCACTTCTACGAAACAATAGTTGTAAATGCTTATGATTTTTTTTTACGGACTCAGTGGCATTAATGCTTGATTTAGCAGTGCCATTACAGATCCCTGATGCATACTCAAGCTCAGAAAGACATATTGCGGTGTACAATTTGTTGGAGGATTTCAGAGAACTCAATTCTGAGGAGGTTCTGTGAACACAGCCGGGAGAACGAAGGCCTCAAATCGCAGCACGTTCAGTGCAAGCAGGAAATTTACCATGCTGTAAAAAAGAAAGTCGTGAGCACTGATCTCATAAATCTAATATGGTAATCCCATATTGACACAGTATAAGTAAAACACGATGAATTTTTTTCGCAAGATATACTCATATATGTGTTCTTTGAGGTATTCAGGAAAAGGTTATTGTTGCCACACTATTCGGACAAAGAACATAAAATCTGAAAAATTCAAATCAATCTGACATTCAATTGAGCAAACGACTGTCGTTAACTCAATGCATTTTCATAGATGCCTTGATGTTACTGGCATGCAAGAGAAAGAAGAATAGTGAATTGCAAAAGAAACATTGTAAATGTAAATTAAGAAATAATAGTGGGCCAAGCACCGAAGTCTGAAAAACCCTATTAGTTACTTTGCACAAATAAGTAGTTTGGCTATTTATGGCAACATAAAATCATCTATTAAACGAGTAGCAGGAGATTCACAATAGATGCGTCAGCATCAAACTGTGCTCATTGAACGAGAATCAGTGAATGGCTTACTATGTCACAATAGTGCCTAATTAACAGTAGGCTACATCAATGTGACCTCTTTGAGAAATGGGTGAGCAGATTTGCGTTATGAAACTAGCAGGATTTGCGGTAGTTGAGCGGCCAGAAAGATACCCGCATTGATTAGGAAACAATCAAAGTTTGGCGCTAAGGTACAATCTTTTCACGCTAACATAAAATATGGCGTGAAGAATGAGCTCGAAGATCTTCAATGTGGCTCACAGTAGAGAAATCGGGCGATGACTAGAAACATCACTTTAGGAACCCGACTTCAATACTGGATTAACACACGCAGTATTCTACATGCTCAGAAATGTGAAAGTGTTCAGACAGTTATCAAATATTGTAGTCAGTAATGTGTTAAATGCACTTCCATAAACCTTTAGCATGATGGGAAGAATGCCATCAGGAACACACGATAAGAATGGGTTTTAAGCGCCTTCTGCACGAGCTGATGTGAAACCCTCGGACTCGTGAGCTCGCGTTGTCCGAAGACAGCGCAGCACTCTCCCTCGGGCGGCGAACGAAACCGAAGAGCGGGTGAGCTAAGGAGAATAAAATAGAGACTGCCCTCAGCACCGACATGGGAAGCCACGGCTCGCATTTCCTCTTGGTGTCAGTTCCGGCCACAAGTGCGATATACAGTTGAACCCACTTTTAATGGTACTGGTTTGAAAAAAAATATATTGTTGCAACAATGAAAAGCTGCTGCACCGTCAAATTATGCAGGTTTGTAAATAGTAAAGAAAGATTAAGCAGGCGTTGTGCCTCTCTAGGTGGCAGTTGCCAGCTTGGTCTCTTTTTCTTTCCTGTGTGTCCTTGTGCATCAGTTTATGGCAATCAAATAATAACAATAAGGCCGTGTGGCACATTATCGGCTGCTAATGAATTCTGGTTGTTGGGTGTCCATGCTGGAAAGTATTGGGAGATGAAATACTTAAAAAAGCAAAGAAAAAATTGAGAAACTCTAACTACTGAACCCCCACCGCGACCCTCCTTTGACTCAGCGTCCCTTTGTATTTGAGGTTAAGTTCACCACCAATCAAAAGAGTAGCAGCAAAGCCAACATTCAAAATCCTCTACAACTTGGGAGCAGCGGTGCCTTCTGTTAATGTACTTTCGGTCAAACAGAGTAAAAAATTAAGATTTCGAAGAATTTCGGTGCCAAAACCATCAGATGTTGTCAGGCATTGCTTCTTCAGGGCTTGTGGCAGTCCTATGAAAGCGTCCGAATATTCAAAGCTGTCTTAAAATTTGGCCGCCTAGTAATCCTATCACTAATTTGAGTTGACATATCCCATTTGATATTATACTTTTTTCACAGCAGCCGAAATACAGAAGTTACGAAGTTTCTTATGCGTTATCTTTGAACGACACATGGGCGCCAAGCAAACGACAACTTTTCCTATAACCTGAAAAACTCCACTTTAAACCCTGTTACTCCTGCGTGCATATTAGGCACAACTCCTCTTGCGATGTTCATGTGGAACGTGTAATTATTAATGCTAATTTCATGCTTGGAATTCTGTACAGTAATCTTTTATGCATTTCTTCACAATTAAAACCTGAATTGTGCATAGCACTTGTCAGTTCGAAAGTGAAATATTGTTTTATTTCAGGTTAATCTAGATCTGTATTAACTGTAGACAGACATTGAGTCCATTCAGAGCAAACACACCTTATTTTGTGCTTTGTAATTACTCTCGGTACATCAGTGTTTCTTCAATGAAAGCTACTTTAGGTCTACCAACACTTAAGCCTAAAAGCTTCGGCTTAAACGTATTTCACGATACGTTTTACATGAATTTAACAACTAAAAATTATCCTTCTCTTCCCCCAAACTATGCATCACCATGATTCGACCATCCTCTCAAAGTTTAGGCTCCCTTATGCGGCGCTAACATTCGTAATGCTTCTTTTTTGCCATAATTGAGCAGTGATTAGAACCACCTCCCTGCCTTCGCTGCTACAATCAAAGAACTTGTCGTTTTTAAAGCTGCAGTTATTGATGGATTATTCTTGAACCATTCCTCTCTGTAATGTACTCGGGTCTGATAAAATAAAAATAAATAAAAAGGACGAACCGATATTTCTGAATTGTATTTCTTTTAAGTTAGTTACACCAATCCGATCCCCGACCCAGACGCTATCAGCACATTGGATGTAAAGAAGTATTTGCACATTTGCCTACGAAATCGGCCCATCTTCGGTCACTTGACAAAGCCATGCGATTACGATATCATGGGACGTTATATCGTGGTAAGCTATACCAATGTCACGATGAAGTCACAGTTTTCTTGAGATCTGTGCAATCTGAGGACATAATCTTTGAACACACTACTTTTTCACGGTTCGTGTTAACGTCAATGCCATCGACTGATCGTTCAACGAAAGATTCAAGATCGCCCCGCCGTGGTGGTCTAGTGGCTGAGGTACTCGGCTGCTGACCTACAGGTTGCGGAATCGAATCCCGGCTGCAGCGGCTGCAATTGCGATGAAGGCGAAAATGCTGTAGGCCCGTGTGCTCAAATTTGGGTGCACGTAAAAGAACCCCAGGTGGTTGAAATTTCAGGAGCCCTCCGCTACAGCGTCTCTTATAATCATGTGGTTGTTTTGGAACGCTGAACCTCACATATTAATCATTCAAAGGTTAAAGGTCTTCCCCTCGGTAATGAAAAGATGAGATGATGATATGGTTGTCTCGCGGACATCCGTGATGCGCCTCTTCTCATTACCTTATCTTGGAGTGGACCGAGCGTGACGAGTGTGACAGAACCACTTGTCGCCAGCATTTCCCAGAAGTCGTCTACTGTCTCCGGCCGAGGGAGTTGTGTCACCAGGTACGCATTTCTCCTCTCGAAACCCTGCATAAAGGAGTAATAGGCGTTCAGCTATTTGACGAGTGGAAGATATATAAACCTATCATAAGTGTTCCGCAAAGAGGCCCTTGAAACGCTTTTCCTATAACACTACTGGATAAAGTCATTCGCAGTGTTCACTTGAACTCGTGCGGTAATGTATTATTCTAAAATATAAATGCCCAATATACGTTTCTAAGTAGCCTTCTATTTTGACAAATATATGATTTCACCATAATAGCTGCCGCTTACATGTACGCAAGACGACATCAGTACTACCTTATCAATTAAAAGTAGCTGAAATAATTTATAATTACTTTGATGTAAATCGTTAAATCTACATGTGACATAATTTTTAACAGTCTAGCGGTCCTAATAGACATTACATAGGAAGAGAAGAGAGAAGTGTGGAGCATTAGATTTATCCAAAGTACACATGTAGAGATCAGCACATTACTATCACAAAACGTTCTAGAACGTCGAATCACTATACGCAAAGAATGAAAAATAAAGTCATGGCAATGTACAATAAGCAGGTGAATTCATGTACTACGACATTCTTTTCTGAAAATGATATGTGCAGAGAAAAACATTATGCAATTTACAAAGCAACTGGAAGGCTGTCGTGTAATAGAATGATCTGCGTGGCTTTTAATAAACAAGCAGGGGTGGTACAAAGGAAGGTTACAACGGTGTCACAGGTGTAGGCCCGTGTGCTCAGATTTGGGTGCACGTTAAAGAACCCCAGGTGGTCGAAATTTCCGGAGCCCTCCACTTCGGCGTCTCTCATAATCATATGGTGGTTTTGGGACGTTAAACCCCACATATCAATCAATTACAACGGTGTCACAAGTGACGAACCTGATCCTAAGAAACAATTCAGTGCTGGATGAAGTGTTAACAACGGTTTCGATTTTACAGTGTTTATTTAGATTACATGTGAGAATACATGGACCTAGTACAACAACGTTTGAAGAAATAACAATTATAATTATTCATGTATTTCTACTGATGACTCTTAGAATTTACACGCATCTCGATACTATATAAAAACATATCCTTCAGTAATTCCGCAAGAGACTCTACCATCTCACAGTTCACAGCAGTTGCTGATAGAGTAGTCTATTGTGCTATTTCACGATTAAAAAAGAAAGAGCTTTTGTGAATGTTGTTGTGCTTTTAGGTAGCCTGATTGTGTTGGTACAGTTAGTTCTTGATGATTCCCTGAGGGTTTCAAGATGTTGTGTTCTGGCTATATTAAAATGTTCACGATGCTAAGGGTAGAAGAATTTGATTTTGGAAAGTATTTTATTCACAGCAGTAATACTGGTATACCTCAAATAAGTTGAAAACACTAGTTAGACTGCCCAATTTTAGACTCGCTAATTTTGGTGATGAGCAATTCCGGATGGGAACTCCAAATAATGTCGGCATATTCTGGTGCGGTTCCTTCGTGACGCCACTTCCAGAAGACAATGAGTCCCAGCATGTAATGAAATATGGTAATGGAAGATCGCTAACTTCATGCTCCTGCTGATGGAAATAATGAGGAACGCCCAATTCTGGTTCTGCCAATGTGTGTTTTGCTATGGTAGGTATGTATGACATGGACATTTGTCCTCATGCGTCGTTATGTTGAGATATAACAAGCATTATGTAACTAAAGGTGTTACACAGTGTTTTTTTATGAAACTTGTATAACTGCCCCTCTATAATAACTACAAGTTTCCACGTAGAAGGGCATGCATATATGTAGGAGGTAGCTTACATCCACATAGATTGCGTTGGAGCACTTTGTCTTCAATCCATTGTCTGTAACACTCAGGGGTGGCCTCCTGTAATCAGCTGAGAGTAGAAAAGCAATAGAGGCACCAGAAATATAAGTTTGCATCACGGAACATACAGCAACATTATAGTTTGTCTTACATGGTAAAATTGTAGGTGGTGGATTTTCGGCAGCATTTTCCCTGTCCCGTGCAGTATTACACTGCCCTGGAGCAGGAGGTGGGAATGCAAGGTTAAGTTCCTGAAAAAAAAAAACACAAAGAAAACAAGGTAAAATAGAGTATATAGTACTGTATTTTATTCGACTGAGATGTCACGATAAAACAAAATTTACAATACTTCTTTAGTAACAGAATTGACTAACAGCAAGAACAAAAATTCAGAATTTTTTTAGTACTAGAAGTCCCTGTTAAGTTCTTCGCGCAAAGGGCAAATATTTTTCACGCAGACTTTTGGCCATATTACTGTTAGAAATTATGATAGACGCTGAAAGTTTTAGTATAAATTGTCGCTATTACGATTTGAAACTAACGTGAAACAGCTAACTAGAGGTATGAGGATAGGCTTGACCGCCAACGAAGTTTGTTTGCAGCAGAGAAAAAAAGGAAATTTCTGATAACTGCTGTACTACATATTACACAGCCAACGTAAATTATGTCAAGGAAGGGCAGACTTATAATATTTGGGCATGCCCACGGGACCCTGTCAGAACAAAAAAAAGTTTGAATAGGAGGCAGTGGGACAATTTACTGGTCAGCACAGCCCCTGAGGATCAACTAATAGCCATACAGAAGGCTGACGATGCCGCCAGAGAGCAAGAGCTTCTGGCCGCCAGTGGCTCCCACCTCCGCCCAAAATCAACCTACTGGCAACCAGGGTAAAGGTTATTCTCTCTCTCTAACACCTTCCTCAGAAATTATACGCATGATAAATGTAAACCTATGTGAGACATTAACTCTTCTGGAGAGTTGTTCACTCTATTGAGAACTATGCGATCCAAGTGATATGTTGCTTTGTTCGACTTATCAAGCAGCTGTTGCCCTTTCACGTCATACAGAAAGGGGCAAACACCAAACCCACTAGGAAAGTTTGTGGTTCAAGCTTGTGCACGCTTTGAAGGCAGAGAGTTCAAAATGCTAAGCTTGCGGAAATATTTTACACCTGATTTGTTATTTACGCAAACTTGTGAGGTCAAGGAATCGATAGCTACGTGCATGTAACGACCGGTGTTCCAGAGTTTCTGTGTTCTTTGGGCATTGATTCATTGATGTCATACAGACTTGCATGACAAAGAGATGGAATATGCTTGAAAGTTTGAAGGTTCTGTACCATACGCCCTTGCAAGAAAAAGGGTTCAACCCGCCCCCCCCCCCCCTCCTGGTAACTGCCTGGGTTTAACTCATTGTGCTGTACATACAACTATGGGCTTCACAAGCAAGTTCTATAGAGTCCTGTGGATTGCTTTAGAAATTGCAGAGCCTTGCGTTACGAAATGAATTGCGTGCAAAGTAAGCTAGTGATGCTTGCGGATATAAAAAAGGGCCTGGCAGTGGTAGCCTACCTCGTACTCAAGTTCAATAGCACTCTTTCCAGTTGCGGTGATCTTCCTCTTGAGCTTCTCATGCAGATTCCTGAAATCCTTCGCTGTGAGTGTATGGCTTTTCGAACGCAGTATCTCGACCAGTGCCTTGTACACGAATATGTACTGCTCCTATAAAGGCAACAGCAAATTACAGCAATAGCAAATGGCAAAGAAATTGATTTTTTTACCTGTGACTCGAGAAGGTTGACCCTGCTCTGCTGCAACTTGTGCAGGTGAGCGATTAGGTCGACTTCACTCTGCTCTTCGGCTTGCGATGTCATGCTGTCTACCAAGATCAGCATTCCAGTGCGGCCGGTGCCTCGGCTGATGAAGATAATAATGAACATACTGAACACAACTGCAGAACATAATGGGACCAAGAGTGCTTGTGAGAAACATATAAAGAAGTATGCTAACCATCACCATATTTTATGTCCCCAGTGGGACGATGGTGTCTTGCAGTGGTATCCAGTTTAGCCTACGCTTGACGGCCACATCGCAATGTATGTCTGTGAACTTGTGCGCAACACCTGAAACTTTATTATTTGATTTCTCCAGCCTAGTCACCTTTCTGCTGTCGTTGTTTGGATTTCAACCTCTTCGTACATAGGCAGTCTCTCTAGGTGATCACCCGCTATCTTTTCTATAGATTATGTGTGCTCCCCAAGAGTATTGTCTTTCTAGTTACAAAACAAAAGAAATCACGTAATATCCACAAAGTGACTGACGAAGAAAATTTGGAGGTTAAATCTGGTAAACCATAAATTCTCCGTACATCCACTCGATCATATATTAGCGAAAGTTTTAGGACGGTAAATTCATCATCATCATCATCATCATCATCATCATCATCATCATCATCATCATCATCATCATCATTATTATTATTATTAGAGTGAAGGTTCGTTGCAGCACACCCCTGCCACCTCTTTTAGGTCAATTTATGACCAAATCTTCCGCCCAAACTTCTTAGATGACGAGGGGCGGCTGCTGCTGACCCCCCACCCCCGAAACAGCCCAGGCCCGGAGGAGCCAGCGCTGCGGCCGCCTTGTGAGCCCAGCGCTCCACTGCCAAGGCATCTTCGATGTGTGTTTAGAAAAAGTACTTGACGATTTAGAGTACTTAGTATTCTACTATGGAAGAGCTGGAAGCCGTCCTGTGAATTTGATGTTCATGGTGGAAAGCAGTATCGAAGCGCACTGAGTGATGCCCAGCTAAGAAGAGAGGAAACGCACGAGTGAGCTATATAGGCGTGGTTCTTTCTATCAACGTAGAGCACGCGCCAAGAGTCAAGTGAGCGTCGTGTAAGCAGTGGCGCACTCTCTAGGGCACGGCATTCAAAGCAAACGAGAGCACGGCTGCAACTCTAGCGGGATCGGCGAGAACTAGCATGGCTACGACGGCGGTATGGACGGAGAAAGCTCGAGCATAAAAAGCAAGCTCCTAAAAGGGATAATGGCTACCCCCCCTTTTCTTGTCTGGTAGGCTCTCCTGTGTTCCTACCTTCCATTACGCCTTTCATTGGCCGTTTCGTCAAACGATGCGTGGTGCTTAACTTCATATCGGTTATTGTTTCAGGGAGAGCTGTTAAGAGACCGCAACAAGGGTAGTTTTTGGTGCCATAATTGTTCGCCGCCACCCCCATGGGTTTCTGTAACCCCTGCCGTGGGAAATAATAAAAGAAGCTAAATATTAAAAAAGAACCCTAGAATCGAGTGGGATATGAACTTGGGCCCTCTGCGTGAAAGCCCAGTTATCTACCTTTGAGCTACGCCACGTTTCTTTTTCGTTTTTATTTCACATTGAGCTACGCTGGTTTGAAACTCTGTTTTATACTGACCCTACACAAGTTTTATGTTCAGTAAGAAATTGTGTTAAGATGTGTATCATGAGTTTTAGAACAGCAAAGGAACAGCGAAACGTCATGGAATGCGAAGTGCGCAACCAGTGGCCCGTGGACTGCTATAACACATCGCAAAAGCCTCAATCATAATAATTATCGTCATCCTGCAACATCAGCAATGTGCACGTAATGTCTTACAAGTTTGCAGCGGGTATGATGCTTCTTCCGAAGAATGACGAATAATGGCACAGTGGAGTCTTTCCGACTACATAAAAAGTATGATGATTTGTGCCGTAGTCGGTATCATGCAAGTGTTCTTGTAGTAGTTGCCCAAACACCGTTTCAAAAAGGGTCTATAAAGTCTACAATCTTCCAGTTTTCGCTGTTACTGTGTTTCGTGTTGCACGCCGGCCTGGCATTTTTTTTTTCTCTTTCAAGTCTCTCTGTAATATTTTAGTAGTTATAAAATGAAATCATCGTACACTTTCTCATCTTATGTATAACAATATATTGCTAGACATATCTTGGGAATTATGGACATAATAGCTCTCACCCATGTTTATTCTCTGGAGAATCTTGTTTGCACGAGTACGCTTCCTTTTTTATTTAGCTAAACATATCTGCTTTTGTAAAGATTGAATGTCTACTTACATATCTTGAGCTCTTGTTTCACACCACTAGGGTGCTGGGCAGTTTAGTTGTCTTCAACAGTTTTATTGAAATAGCAATTATATGGGCAGTTTCAGCTGCACTCTAAGGCAAAATTACCCGAAAAAAGAGTAACGGAGCCCAATAGGCGCACGCAATGAATAGATAGACCGTTGAGGAGCAACCACAGAAGGAATACGTGCCGCGCGAAAGGGATGAACCGCCCGCGGATTGCAGGCAGCGCGAAAAGCGTTGCCAAAGTGCCCATCCCTCCTCCTCCCTTCTCCTTCTCTGCTGGTTCAGTCTTTCCACGTATTTTGCCGGCAACGGTTGGAATGTTGCATCGCGCTCGGAGTGCTCGACCACGGCCGCCTGGATTCGACGATCTAAGAATTATGACGTGGTGCTTGTGTGTACACTTGGATGAGCGTGGGCTGTTGCTTTTGCGTCTGGCTGCGCCCATGAAGTCTGGAGCAAGTCTCGACACGTCACCACACCGCGCTGTATATCTCTGGCTTCAAGATAGTCACGACCAACACACGACAGCAATAGTTGGGAAAGCCAATATGGCAGCCGAGAACACAATAGGCTTATCGGATATATACTTCAGTCCGACTCAGGGCAGAAAACTGCGCTGGATTCTAAGGCAAGTAGGTTATCTTTCTTTATTCTACTCTTTTGTCGCGTGTGCGATACGGATCGCGATTGCTGACAACGGGTTCAGTCGTGTTGTATATCGCCAGCACGAAATGCATCGCGGTCAGCTTCGGCGTCTGCAGTTCACCTGTGCTTTGCGACAGGCTGGAAATCGGCCGCCATCGCCGTCGGCCTCCCGCACGCTCGCTCATCGAGTGCTTGCCTGTCTTCGCCGCTGCGATGAGCTCCGGGCTGACAATATCGGGCTGAGTCCTTGTCGCTGTGTTAGGAGTCATCGAAAACACGTTGCGGGTTCTCGTAAAGAGCTTCGTTGTAGCATGTTGCGCGCTCTAAGTGCACCAGGACAGGCTGGCGGGGCTTTCGCTAGCGTCGGAACTCACTGAGAATTGGTCACCATTACAGTTCGCTTTCCCGCCAGCCGGTCGCAAGCAGCTCGGCTGGCTCGGCACCGTCTGTTGGCCGCGGCGACGGACATTCGCTCCGAGTTTGTGGAAAAGGGCTGCATTACTGTCGATTTCTTCGGTGCTAGCTCCAAACCAGCTCAGCACTGTTCGTGGTGGCGGCCAAGCGTATGCTCGCTTTCCTGTTCGAAGTTCGCTGGCCGCAGACACTCCGTGTGCAGCACCCTGTTTGGTCTCGCGTTCGCTTGATCGAGCTGAACGACATCGTTCGCTTAGGACGGCCGCCGCTCCTAAGCTGTTGCGCCACGGGGATCGAAATGAGTCTTTACGATGTGTGACATCACGGTGAAATTATTAGCATCTCATATATCACATATGCTTTCATTTCACCTTGCACGTATTTCTCATATGCATTTGTAATCATCCTCTATCACGTGTGACTTACTATTTTACATACTTATTGTGCAGCCGTCGGCACACACCGTGCTGAAGACTGTGTGTGCTAGCAATCTGTGATGCCTGACATCCATCTCTTTCGTCAGAGCAGCTTCAGAAGGACTGTACGACATGTGAAGGTAAAGTTTTTTGTGTGTCATACTTTAACGCTTGTTTTTATTAACGTGCACGTACTTGTCATATGCGTGCATATCTTCATCTTCTGTTGCATGTGTCTAACTATTTTTACTATCTTATTGTACAAACAGCCGTGGGAACACAACATGCAGAAGGCTGCGTGCACTGCCGTCTGGAATGCCTATCATCTATCGCTTCCGTCGGAGGAGTTACCCAAAGAGTGAACAAGATTTGACAACGAGATTCGACTTGTACACTTCACCAAGAATTTACTTAAAAGAATGGAGAAACTTTATGTGTGTGTAGAAAGATAAATAATTTCGATGTCTCACTTTTGTCTTTCGTTGTTGCCGTGACTGCGAAAGCAGTCATACATAGGTAGCTAACTACCTTTTCGCGTGTTTTCTGTGCAATTTGTTGCTCACTGCACAGAAAAACAGGTGAAAAAAGTATTAGGCCTGGCGAAAAAAAAGAAAAAAACAGTGTTTGAACTGCAGACAAAAAGTTAATCTGATTGTAGTATTTTAGTGGATCAACCATTCGCCGGGCAAGGTGAAACTGTGAGTACTAACTGTTAGTTCCTCCTGGAGACTAACAGTTAGCCCTCACATCTTCCCTTCTGGAAACTAACTGTGATACCCGGCGCCGTTAGTCCTTAAAGAGACTAATGGTAGTGGCAGCCCTATTTGTCCCCAAAAGGACGAACCACATGCCATTTTAACACCCTTTTGCCTTAGAGTGTGGTTGTTTTTACCGTTGTCAATGCTGCCATCATGCACCGTATATGTATACGTACCTATATGTAGAAAAACTCAGGAAATTAAAAAATTCACAGCTTTGCCGCAAAGACGAAGCAATGAATGCTATACATAGCAACAAATTGGAAGGTCGCACACCAATTGGCAAGCAGATCGAAACGTGCCCCGTGTTTCTCACGCACAATTGACACACGAAACGTACTCACAGGTAGAGATGAACGCGAATAAGCCTCTCTGTTGTTACTTCACTGTGTCTGAAAAGCGCACTCTTTTCGCAATCGAAGACTGTGCAACGATGGCAGTGACCTTTCTGCACCCGGTAATTACAACAAAATCGTTCCGGTGAAAGCCCAAGGCCAGCGAAGACGTACAATTGTCCCCACGGCGAGATTAGCGCACGCGAGCCATTGTCCACCTTCTCCACTCTGAGGGGCAAAGTCCGCGCGGGATATGAGAATGTGCGCCTACTGTCTGGTAGTGCTGAAAGCACAATAGTTTCGCCCTCCCCCCCTAGACGTGCACCGCCGGATGCTCATTGCACAATTTTACTGGTAATGCTGAAAACATGATAGTCTCCCCCCCTCGAGATGCCTATCACCAGCAGTAAGTGGTAGATATAATTAGCTTGCCGCTTGAGCGTTCGAGGGCGTGTTGCTCAGTGGCTCAATGATTAACGCCTCGCATTCACGGATCAGAAGTTCCACGTGCGATTCTGCGCGCTTCAGTCTTTCTCGAGATTTTTTCTTTCTTGCGTTTTCATATATATATATATAGATATCTATTCATATATGGTGATTGACGGCGATGCTCACTTCGACGTCGTTGCCGGCAGCAAAATCTAGTGGAGAGTGTCCATATAATTGCAATCGTAATAAAACAAAAGCCGCTCGTGCTTGGCACCCAGCTCGTAGCAATGCGCGTTTATCTCTCACGCGTACTTGTGTGCTCGCGCTTATTCTTCGGTGGAAAGAATCGTGGGCCTTGGCCTTTCACCGGAATGCTTGCGTTAGTTGCCTGGGCCACAAAAGTAAACTTTGCTCACTGGACAGGCCCTGTTCGCATAAAGAGTGCGCTTTTCAAAAACAACAAAGTAACAACTGGGGCACTCGTTAGTTTGCATTCATATCTGTACCTGGAAATGCATTTCGTGCGTTGTTTTCGTTTAAACATCACATTAAGCATCAAGTTGTAAACGTTGTTAGTTAGCTCTCATTCTGTGTGTGCTGCTTTCGTGCATCATTTGCGCGTAAGCAGCGAGCTGCTCGTTTCGATCTGCTAGCGGTTCTCAGTGTTGCATTCCATGTTATCGCTATTGCATTCATTGTTTCGTGCTAGTGATGAAACTGTGACCTTTTTTTTCAACAACAGTGTAACACCTTTATGACAAAGGTGTTTAAGCAGTTGTTGCTCTTTGTCATCATTATAGCTGAAAAGCACACTGTGGTCTGTGAGTCACAGAGTTATAACACTATTCATTAAGTGTTATTTCTGCTTGTTACCAATCTCATAGTCTAAACGCTTTTCTAAGCATGTCCTTGATGTTTTGTACACCAAGCCTTTATTTCATTGTCCTATGTACCCGTCGTAGCAGTTACATTGAAGTGGTTTCCGCGTTGACCCATGGATGTATTATCAATGAATCACGCTTGAAATGTTAGTCGAATCATCAGCATAAGATACAGCTTGTATAGCTTTATCTGTAGGATGACAATTTTTTGGCTTCGGATTAGGCATGCTTACGATGTTTTGCTGCATTAGCCTATATATTTATTTATTTATTTATTAAGTCCTAACAAGCCTTCTCCGACCCCATAGAGTAAGGGGGCCTCACAAAATAAATGATCACATAATGAACACATATTACCGTGTAGATGTGGCTGAAAACCCAAACATTACTTCATAAACACATTAAAGTATTGCCTAACAATAATCGCAAAGGTGAAAAGAGCAAAAGAAAATTTCAAATTATTAAGCGAATAAAATTATGAAAAAAATGTACCTGCAATGAACAACAACAGGATTGTTGTCGCACGGCTGGAATCGCCATATCCGCTTGAGAAACGGCAGCAGGGCATCCGGATAGGCAGGGACGCCCTCTTCTGGCCATGCGGTGAAGTGAAATTGTGTGACAATTCTGGTCTTGCTTTTCTGTAAAGCAAAAATGACAGCGCTTGATGAAGTTAAAATATACTCGGGTCACTAGCCCCTTCGTGTTCTTACACACGCAAATCTGGGGCCATATTCGCTGTCAGCAGGCCCGTAGCCAGGGGTGTGCCCTAAAGCATCAACCCCCCCTCCCCCCCGAAATTCAGATAGGAAGGGTGTTTTGTCGAGGGAAAACAACACAAATAGATGTTTTGCAAGGCCTCCAAAAAGTGCCCCCTCCCCCTGTGTTATTTGGAGTGTGATTCATTAAAATATTACATACCTGTATGCAATCATGTTTTCAGTTAGTGAGTACAAGCCTCCGTTTGTGAACTTACATTTTACGAGGAGGAGTATCTAGTAGGCTAGCGAAACTTAATAGTTGGAGGTTTCGCTGAAGACTAACTTTTTAAATGGGTGGACAGTTTTAAAAACATCGTCTCCAGCTTATTTTCATCCAATGTGTCTGAAAAGATACTGCACTGAAATGTTCTTCTGTCAAACACTATTGATGCAGCAGGCCTGAGCGAACCGGAAATTGCAGTGGTTATTTTATTTACTAGTTCACAAAACTAAAAGCCCTTTCTATCTGACAGTGCTTATACCCTCTATAATGAACTTTGATGTAATTTTTGTTCGCGTGAATTCTTTCCAATTTCCAATTAGCCTTTCTGGTTTTCTATCGTTTAGGAAACAATAAATGAGAAAAAGGGGGTCATGTTGATGATTTATAACAAAAAACTGGAGCTTGCATGAGCTTCGCCTTCAAGGGCAGATTGCGATAGCGTAATCAGAATTTGTGCACATCGCTTTCTGAACTGCTAGCTTGAATCGGTTCTCCGTGTATGCTTCATCCGAAACGCTAGAAACAAATGATCGAGCGCGTAACACTGGCCGTTTCAAACTCTCATTGAATGCCCACTGCAAGCACAGTTATTAAGCACCTGTTGAGGCATAATTATTTTATTTGTGAATTAGCGAAGGGCTCACAGCACGTTAGTAGGAAAACACATGAACCTATGCAGCTGTTCACCTGGTCGGTGGTTGTATTGCTGCTGATGTTTTGAACATGTCGGAGCGCTTCCAAATGGGTGGGCTTTTAAAACGCCTACTTGTTGCTCAATTCATGTGCCTTGACGCCTGACGCGATTCTAAGCTTCTGCCATGCAATCTTATTATAAGATGCGTTAACAAGACTCCTTCCTCTACATCACATTCATATAGCGATGCACAATGTAGCCGCAATATAACAAATATTGTGGTTCTGTGGGAGAACACCTACATACTACGCAGACAACCTGGGTTCATTCCTAAGTCCCGAAAACTGATAATATTTATCTTTGCTTGTATCAATTGTACGGTCGCGAAAAAAGGGGATGATTTTTTTCGCTCACAATCAACGACGCCCACCCTGACACCAACGCTGGAATTTCTGAGAAAGGAGCTTTTCAACGCCATTGCATTTTTAAGGTGTTAATCTGTGAGAAGCTCAATCAAGTAGCGGGTAATTGCAGTGCACAAGTAACTACCAGTAGGAGTTGCCGTTATGACATTGTCAGTATAAGAAAAAATAAACATTTAATTGGGTTGGAGATTCGGATAACGTTAAAATGGTTTTCCAATTTACAGCTGAACGTTGCGATAGAACACCGTGACATCATGTCTTTATTTAGCAAATATTGAATACGTACAGAGTATGAAATCTTTGAAATCTTATTCTTGGCCAAGCATCGCTACATGTGAGTAGGCGTGATTTAGGCGTAGTGAGACTGGCTCACGTGGCATCTGTGGTATGTGTCTTGAGGGTAACTAACAGCCTGAGCCTCGCAGATCACGTGCACTGACAGCATGATGACGCAACTTGAGTGATGCTTATTTAGAGCTAGTATTGAGAGGTTATAAAGCGAAAGTAACCTTGTATGGCAAGCCAGATTGGTTGAAGGAAAGTGTAAATTTAAGAAATTATTTTCACTGTTATACACAATAATATGAGCTCTAACAGACAATAATGCCAGGGAAAGTATAGAGAATGGTATTAAAAGTAATTGTAATGTCAATAGAGAGGAAGAAATGTGGATAAAACATAACGCGGCAGGATCTGAACCTGCCAGGAATTATTGGTCAGCCGCCATCTCTTATTAAGATCCTGTTATACGTGATCCCAAACAGGCAAGAAAAAAAGTTTTCTACGCTAGTCATATTGGCAACAGGTGGCGCTCAATGACACTCGCACATTTAAATGCACATATATCCCTATATTGTGTGCAGGTGGATGACCGCCACCATAGTCCAGTGTAGAGCAGCAGACGCGTAATTCGAAAAAGGTAGGTTTGGTCTCTGCCTGGGGCTAGTTAACTTTTCACCCACTTCTCTTTCTCCACATTCATATTATAATTACTCCTAATAACATTCCCTATAATTCCCCTGGCATTATTTTCTGTTGGTTCTCTCTAAACCACATGTATAAACCATATTCTAATATTAGGCGCACTAAGGTGATGCAAGCTTGATATTTTTTTAATTGAACATTGAAAGGTACATATGAGGTGTGCAAGAGTGGTGGAATACCCCTCGTCAGTAATATTGATTTGCACTGCTCATAACGTAGTGATAATGGTGCTGAATGAATGCCAATGTACGATATTTGTCAAAATTGCTGAGGCCTATGAAAGTTGACGTCGCTACCACAATGATGTGTCCAGGTTGCAATGAGATTTTTTTATTTTGATAATCATATGCTCAATCATGATACAAATAAGGCTGTTCTGCTGTATAGCGGTGGGGTGAGGACCTATTAATGGCAGAGTAGGCTACGCGCTCACCTACTAGAGCGTTCATCTCTTCACACAGCAGGGTATTACTAGTGAATTTTCAGCACTCTGTGGAATCCTTGAAGTGGTGCCGGCTGTGGCTTGCACTTAAGAACTCTTGTGAACTGCCAATTTTATTTAAGTACCTGTTCATACGCGCAGATAGACAGCAAACCATGGTAAGTTAATTTTGTGAGTACATGAATATGCTAACGGCGACAAAACTTCTTTCGAATGATTTAAAAAAGACAACATCTTTGGAAGACTGATATCAAATAAGATCCAAAGGACAGGAGCGCACAATGAATGTAAATACAATGCTCTACAGATGTTGTCTGACCAGGAGTGAGTGTTTCAGGAATGCTCACCGATGTTTCAACACGTAAAGCTATTTTAGTCGAAGGCACGTCGTTAGGTTTGGCTTGTTGTTTTAGATGCAAAACAGCTTATGGCTGAATTCAATGCGGAGTGCGGCGTGAGCGCCTTTACTGCGCATGCACAAAAGCTGGCCGACGCGCTAGGCCGTTCCGGCCGTTGTAAGGGGCTAGCTGTGACTTCTACTTCTTGCACTCTCTCAGCAATCACACGATAACGTCGGGAAACGAGATTCTGCAGATGCGCAATAAACCAACTCATTGAATCCTACACAGAACGCACTGGCCCGTGTTTGCGCGTTCAGGCCTGCCAACTTGGCTGTGCAAGGGGCTGTGGTCTCTCCTCCTTCACCTTCTCGGCAATCACTTGATGGCGTCGGGGATGGAGATTCTGAAGACGGTCAATGAGCATGCTCCCGCATGGCGTGGCGATGAACCCGCGTAGCTTGCTTCGACAAGAGTTCAGGACGAGTAACAGCAACAAGCACTATGGGTATTCATGTGGTGCTCCACTAGCAAATTCGTGTAAACTTCGGGCAAGGCGGCACCGGTGATGAACGGAACTTTAAGTCGACCCATGCGCTGCTTCGTATGCTACTCACGGTTCTTTTTAGTGAGAGTTGGTGTAATTTTCTTTTTTTTTCTCTTGAAATGGCTAGTTATGGACCTCCTGTGACATGGTGTGGCTAGCGGTACTTGTAATCTGCGTAAAAATAAACTGGGGAGAGGATCGGCGTGCTCATATCCCACTTGTGTGGATCACAGTACGGTAAAACGTGCTAATAAAGGAAGAAACAACAAAACTAAATGTATATGATTGGCGTTCAGCCCTCAAGAAAGGGAAAGTAAGAAACATTAGAAAAAAAAGAAGCGACTGAGAAAAGGAGGGCGGGGGAAGATAATTCAATGCCAAAATACCAGTCGCGCCATTTAAAAGGAGTGGAAATGTTAACGAGAATTATGTTCTATTTCAAAGCAACTACATAATTTTTTCAACCTAATTATATATTCATTCTATAATGAGATATGCCAGAATTTTTTATAACACACAATTTCAAAGCAACTAAATAATTTTTTCAACTTAATTATATATTCATTTTGTAATGAGATATGCCAAAATTTTTTATAACACAAATGCCACAGGCCGTTGAATTCGAGAGTGGTGTAGTTATTAGCTGGCGGCAAGTATTGCTAAATACGCTTTAGAAATGTTTCAAAATTCTTGCTGAAACTCGTTACCTCCTACATCGCGTTGTGCTCGGTATGTACTGCTGTCATGAAGGTGACCGTGTGCAGCAAACTGTTTCAATTATAAGTTACAGGCTGTATGTGACAAGAACGTTTAATTTGTCATTAGCTTAGTTAGCGTTCGTGAGCACAGCGAACGAGGAAAGAGTGGAGACGCAAAGCTGGGTAATTTTGCGTTGGAGAAGTCTTTGCCGCGGAGTTTGGAAGCTGGCAACAGGAGGAGAGTAATTTTTTGTAAAAACAATGACGACAAATAAAAAAAGAAAGAGGCGCAAGTAGTACTCACCAGTGAAATCTCAAGTTGGCGTATAACAAAGTCGACTTGTGTCTCCGTCTTCAATAATTTCACGCTGAATTTTCCGTACGTCTTTGTCGTATCTGGCCAGTATTGTTCACACTTTGTCTGCGATGAGGAATGCATTGAAAATTTTAAATATTTGGCTACAATGAAAGCCGTATTTTTATTTTTGTCTCTTTTGAGTTTTTTTTTAGTTCCGATATGCGTGAGGCATGGTAGGTAAGGTAACCAGAGCATTTCAGGCAGTTGCTGTGAACGAAAATGTTTTAGCTTTCTGTCTCTGCTTCATGCTGAAACTTTTATCACATCCGCCACGCAACACCGAGGCAGAAGACGTAGCGTGCAAGCATGGACAAAGGGAAATAGAATAAGATACAATGATGTCAACTTATTCGTTTCCTTTGTCTGAGTTTATAAGCTTTTCTTCCTTGTACGCTGAACCCTTGTCACCTTGCCTGAATTCATGCAGTTCTCAGCCGCAGTTTAAAATCATGATTGACGGGTTTGGGAAGTGTAAATGAGTTGACATAATAACAAAAACAATTGTGGCGTGAGCTGACACGAACTCTCAAATGAAAAAAAAAAACCACTGAGTTTGCGCATACAATTGTGTTAACAAGTGCTAACCTTATCGTTCTCTTGTGAATGTCTGCCCAAGTGCACAGCGAAAGCTCTATACCCCGTGATACAAAAATAGCAGTGCTTGACCAAATCATTTAACTAATTCACAATGCAAAGAGCTCTGCAAAAATTATTCGAAGAAGATTGATTAAAAAGGAATGTAGCGAGCACTACAAGATTCATTGAATTTTCTCCACTGAAAAGTGAATTTGCGTATACGCATAGTAGAAACATTTCGTAAATGCGAGAAGCGCAACGCTGCGATATGAACATGGCTTCACTTTGATCGAAATGAGCAATCGCTCGAGATAAGCTGGTTTATGGTTAGATACCACGGGCACATCATCTAATTTTTATGCTAGATTAGCGATGTAACGGACCAGCTGGCATTGTTACACTTGCTTATGTCACCCGACAAGATAATGCTTCCTGGTACCTGACGACAGTTGATGAGACGAGTGTATTTAGTCTGAGGTGCAGAGATAGAGATATAGAGAGACGCAAACTTATTTAAAAAAAAAGTCCGGCGAGTTATACAGGTATCTGGGCAGATATCCCCGTTTAGGTATCGGCCACAAGCCCTTGAGCTCTGGCAGCAGCGTCGGCCCACTGGACGGGCCCACATTTGGTCTTCGAGGGCATGGCTGAGCATAGCACTCTCCCAGCCTGTTCGGTTCAAGGCTGCATCCTCGTTTAGAGTCCCACTTTTGCCACACTTCCATAGCATGTGTTCCAGGGTTGCCCTGGCCTCGCAAAACGTGCAGAGCCACGCATAAATTTCTGGGTAACCGAAAGTCATGATTACTAGGTTTTGAAACGTCCTGGTCTGCAGCTATCCCATTGTGGCCGCCTGCCTTTTGTTGAGTTTTCAGTGTTGTGGCGGAAATTTGTGCCTGGCCAATCTCTTATGCTGGGTAATACCTTTAAAACCGGTGAGGCGATCCTCCCACTCTCATTCCTCACCCGACCTTGCTGCCAAGGCAGTGGTGGTGATGGTGGCGGCTCGCTCCGTAAGCCCTCGAGCCGCCTCCTTGCCGGTGAGCGAGGAAGTGTGGGTGGGTGTCTTTAATACGTAAAAGTCTCTATTTTCAATTTTTCCGCAAGTAAAATTCATAACGCCTCGAGAGAGACGCGGCCATTGGCGAAGTTGCGGACTGTGGTCTGAGAGTCGATGATAACTATGTGCACTTCGGCCGTGGTGGTGGCCACTGCGAGCGCAATAGCCACTTCCTCTGCTGTCTCCGTGTGCTCCGTTCGTACCGTGATGCTAGTCTTGCAAACGTTCTGGTGGTCTATTACAGCGGTCATGAAGCCACGCCTGCACGCATACCTGGCCGGGTCCACGAACACTGCCTCTCGACATTTGCCACACTTCCTCTGTATGTCCTGTGCTCTCTTTACCCGTCTACCCCTGCGGTATTCAGGGTACATGTTCTTCGGCAAAGGAAGGATGGCCAGCCTACCCCTTACGTTACTTGGTACGTCGAGTTTGACACCGTGCTGAGCGTGATAACTGATTCCTAAACTCTCTAGTATGTGTCTGCCCGTTGTGCTTTTGGAAAGGCGTTCGTACGGCGCTATAGTCTGTGCCTTTATCGATTCCTCCAGCGTGTTGTGGAGACCCAGATCGAGTAATTTACTCGTGCTCGTGTTCAGAGAATTTTTTTTTCTGTAGCGAGCACTGTCAAACCATAAATTATATTTCTGCGTATCTTGGTATATGCAAGTGAATACATAAAAACGCACACTTCAAGATTACAAATATGTAATCCGATTTAACATAACAAAATATCCACAACTACAAACATGTTTCATCATCTATGCCATTGAAATCCTCAGTACTCAATGGCATCAAATGAGCGAAGGTTGCCCATGCACTAGCACAAAATGAGTGACCTTCGTTCATTTGGTGCCAGTGCATACTGAAAATGCCACTTGCCTAGGTGGTGAAACGTCTATGTAGTTTTTCATACGTTTTATTACATTAAGTAGAAGTACAAGTTTCTAATCATGAACTCGCCCAACTTCTGGAACATTTTCGCACAAAGAATTCAGTCCCATAAACCCACGCAAAATATACACAGCCATCTCCCCTCTTGCCATGGCTACGTCTATGGCAGAAGCACCTTGTTGCCAACGTGCATGTGAAGGTGGCGCCCCCGCTTTCTGCCCTTACTTCTCTTCTACTAGCTCATGAGGTTTCCCTACCCTACTATCATTTCGCTTTCTCCAATGACACTCCTGTGAACGTACGTCACATCCGCGATGCATTTTGTTTTCGCCTATAAAATAACATAATCAGTCTACTGCTTCCTGTGCTGTGTAGCAGCATCTTTCTTGCCTTGGTTGAATCAAGTCAGCCTAGCTCCTGTTTTCCTGAATGCACGTTATTAAAAATAAAACACTATTGTTCTATGAGGAAACGAATAAACCGGGCACATTTCCATCTGAATGCTACGTGTGTAAGCTCACGTCAATATGACTTATTTTGCAAAACAGTTCAAATATTTAAATTAGTAGTGCATTTGAAATCTTTCAGACGCGATCATACCTTTCCTTGCTCTTCTAGGTTGGTGAGCATTACCACTTTGCAGCTCCCTTCTTGCCAGACCATCCGCCAAAAATCTGTCACTGTCGCCGCCATGGGACCTAGCGTAATAAATTATTAAACATAACTTCAGTGTGGGTGTATTGGTTCATGGTCAAGCTGTTTGGGATGCATGCAGTGCTAAGACACACCTGGACAGAGACACACAGCTGAGACGAGAGGCGCTGACCTACAAATAGCTCTTACTGCATTCACCAGTGCAAATTTATCTGCTGTAATCACTCAAAAGTCGTCGTGACAATCACGTTTTTTTTAAATATTACAAACAGCGATGAAAACAGTCTTAAATAGTTGTTTAGCTGGCACAGAAATTCCCATAGAGCACACGTGTAAGAATAAAAGAGCACGAGAGGAAAACAAAGAAGAACGTAGCAACAGATGGGTGCTTAGCGTAAAAAAAAGCATAAACCCGATGAAAAAATTAAACGGCATAAAAAACCGAGGTATGGGATTGAAAAAAAAGGCGATAAATAATACTATATACTGAGATAACCAACCTTAAAGTCAAATAAAACTAGGGAAGGCCTACTAGCGCAGTTTTCCCCACCTGCGAGGATCAAAAGAAGTCTCCACAATTTCCAGCTCAATTTTACCTTGCGCTTTGCGAGTTGATGTTTGCACATACGTATTTTTGTGAATACCGTAGTGTTTATTTTGATGGTGAACGTGGCGATTGGGCCGGCCGGAAAGAAACCCGCTAGCGCGCGCCCATCGCGTAGGCCACAGTTACAAGCTGCCGTGTCACGACAGAACAGCCGGATGTCCTTCATATCTGACGCAGCGCCTTCTCTATTTTATGAATGCCAACTAGATGCGGATTTTTCAACACAGAGAAGGTGCTGCCTGAGGCATCATGGGTGGCCGCCTGTGAGATCAGAACTCAAGTAGTAAAGCTGGCAGAAGACTATCGTGAACTTGTATCCAAACACGCAGATACACGGGCATTTTTAGATGCGAAGCAGCTCTTTGACTAGCCTGTATAACGCTGTCCCTACGTCCACACAGCGCTCCCCGCGCCAAACTTGTTGGGGCGGTGCCAAGTACGTCACGCCTTTCCTCCGAGTGCTTCACTCTTTCCCTAGCCTGTCACCGCTCGCCGTGTGTCATCTCTCTCACTTCACCCTCTTTACTGCTCGCAACGTTCGAGCGCACATTGAGTAAAAACACTCTTTCGGCTCGTTTATTTGCTGCGAAACTTGCACGAAACCCAACCCGCCTCCCGTGTTTTTTCGCCCCGCCACGGTGGTCTAGTGGCTAAGGTACTCGGCTGATGACCCGCAGGTCGCGGAATCGAATCTCGGCTGCGGCGGCTGCATTTTCGATGGAGGCGAAAATGCTGAGGCCGTGTGCTCAGATTTGGGTGCACGTTGAAGAACCCCAGGTGGTCGAAATTTCCTGAGCTCTCCACTATGACGTCTCTGATAATTATATGCTGGTTTTTGGGCGTTTAACCGCACGAATAACTCAATCAATCCCGTGTCATTGCGTTTCAATAAAACGTTTACTCGACTAAAGGCCCCACCGAGTTTCACTTTAAACCATTTTTCTAGCACCCGCGTCGGCGATCGTTTCAGCCGGGACAACGGCGTGCGCAACGCGGCTGCTTTGTATACTATTACGGTTTCTTTCGAGGAGACGTTCTCTACTTTATTAATAATTTTTTTTTAGATATCACGCGCACCTAGTAAATTCTTTCTTGTTGCGTGGGTTGTAAGGTGCCTGAATAAACCTGATGCCATAATAAATAGTCTTGAACAAATTGTTTGGCCATCGTTATGTAATCATCATAAGTACGTCACGAACTATTTTAAATAACCAAAATGAAGGGAAGCTGCTTACCTTGCGTCGCAATGTATTTGCGCGGGAACTTGTAACCCTGTGAGAAAACATGGTAGTATGTTTGACAAGCCCTCGGATTTTTTTTTCATGAGATTGTACTCACGGTGCTCGAGAAATCCAAGAATTTATAAGTGCGACATATTAATATTCAGAAATGCTCAAAGTGAATGATAGCAGTAATAGGCGCATCGTTTTTTTGTAAAATGTCACACTCAAATAAATGCCAACGCTCTTGAAGCATGGATTTGGGGTGAAGAGAGGCACCTCGCACATCGAGAACACTGGCTACTAAAGGAAAACTATTGAAACAAGGATATTCTCTCATTTTCATAAATGGTTGGCCGCCGAAACTTGCTCGCTTAGTCCCATCGTTTGATATAATGGCATGATAGCCTCTCCACTAGCCACTGTTAGAAATATACAGAAAGTGGCAAATCCTCCGAGAAAGAAAAACCAAGATTTCTCCAACGTTCTGCAGCAAAAGTAAGAATATTTGTGGGAGTAATATATCTTAACGTTTATTCTGCCGTTCCTTAATCAATAGCACAATGTATATCAGTGCAGGAAGCGTACTCACCGGTAGATAACTTGCATTTATATAGTCCGCTTTGTCAAAACCTGCCATCGGAGTCAGTCTCACTCTGGAACGGTCGTCTGAAAAATTCCGAGAATAACTCAAGATCTCACAAAACATCCTCGCATAAATATGTGGTAGAAGTCACCAGGGATGATCAATGGCGGTCTTACATGCACACGGTATGAGTGGCGTGGTCACTGTCAGTGTCATTTCTGCTGATAAGTCGGTGCTCAGAAGCAGAGTTCAGAATTTTCAGCTTTGTTGAGGTAACGCTTCTTTTCATGACAAGGTGAGAACAAAGGAAGCCGTTACATCTCGACGGAAGACAACACGGTGACTTCCGTAGTGATTCGAGGATTATTCAAGATCCTCCATGAGACTTCTGTATTTAGATTTTGAAAAGTAAATGTTCGGTGCAGTTTTGTCTGGTTCGAATCCGTAAAAGCTGTAGTGAATTAACATTTTTCATCTGGCTGGACAAGCGTAAGATTACCGTAAACCTGTGAAATGACCGAACAAGGCTGCCGGCTGGTCTACACAAGCTCCCACAAAGCTCAAGACACCACTGCACAGTTTCTTTAGTAAAGCTAGGAGACGCAATTTGCCTCCGTGGGTCTATAATACGGACGAGTTAGTACCTGTCACTTCGAAAGAGATATACGAACCCTGGCTTGACCACGTCTTTCCACGCATGGGTCGGCAAAATTTGAACCTGTTCGTCGTAATTTACAACTGACAAACTCCAGTGCTATAGGTAAAGGCGGAACGGACAGCATTTTTGTCGTGATGCATGCCTCGTCTGTCCTCGTCGATTGTTTAGCGAGAAAGCTCGTCGTAGCTGTACCACTGCATTTGCTACAGTCCGGCTTCTTCACAGTGTACCCTCGCTATTGTATGTTCGTATGGGCATTCGGTGAGGGAAAGAGAGGCTGTTCCCGGCACTACAGTTACCTGCAAATAATAGACACATAAGAGAGGAGTCTGGAGCCTGGCTTGTTCGTACATTGCAAAATCGACAAAGCAAGCCTTGAAAGACGTGTACCCAAGAAGATTTCAATTCACGCGCGTACACGCGAGCGATTGCCACAGTTTAATAAGACAACATTTCCTGGAAATGAAAAGCAAAGGCACGTGTGCCCCGTACACAATACATTTGAGATGACAGGGCTGTGAATGAGGCAAACCAATCGTAATCAAATCGCGCGAGCGCTTTTAAGTACCGTGCAGATTAACGCACCGCACATGACACCTCATTATTACATTTCTACAAAAAAAGACATCTCTTTTCGTGATAGCGGTAAGGAGGGTATCCTTACACAAAAATTGTGTCCAAGTTTTCTTTCTTCTTATTTGCATTTGATCCTCATCAGTCAGATCGATTTCACATTTCGTGAGTTGCCTAATAGCTTCGGTATCATCAGAAACGCGTGAGCAGCCGCACACTGTAATGTTCAGCCGGATTCACACCTTCATCTGATGTGACAGCGGTTTTTGTTCATAGAAGGGAGTATTTACACAACGCCATGTCTGCCGTGTGTACACTCTACAACCTGAAAATGGTATGCGATACACAACATATGTAATGCAGTCGATATGTCGTTCATGCTGCTTCATTTTGATTTTGCAATGCTTGCCTAAAGACATGACACCTTGCATGGTACTGAGAGCAAGACTCGTACGCAGTAGCTTGAGCCAACTGTTAGCACGAAAGTGTTTTATGGTTGGGTTCACCTCAACTACGCTGATCTACTTCCGTCACGGATATGACGTTGTAAAATATAAATACCACATTGCAAAGAAAAATAAAATTGGCTGATCCCACGTACAGTGGGAATCGATGAAATGCGACGCATGAATGAGCAAGATTGAAATGTCACTTTGCAGTCCGCACAATGTTACGAGGCGCGGGTACATTATGCGTTACATGGCTACCATGTGAAGATTATCATGTTTCGACATGTCATTTACTTTCGTCATCTATTCACGTCACCTGATTCCAAAATTAGTACATATGGAAATAGTGAAGTGGCCGCGAGCATGCCATGAGCGTATCATGTAGTTGTGCCTTACATGACATGCATATCATGATTATCATGTTTAGACGTGTCATATACTTTCATCAACTATTGACGTCACGTGATACCAAACTTGGTACATGTAGATAGAGCTAGCGGAAAAGCTGCTAGCGCATCTTGAGCGTGGTGTGTGGTCATGTTCTTACATAACATGCGTCTCATGATTACAATGTTTGCACCAGTCATATATCTCCGCCATCCCTTCACGTCTCGTAACTCCAAATTTGGCATATGTAGAGCTAGCGAAACTGCCGCGAGCGGATCATGAGTGTGGCATGTAGTCATATAGTTGCATGACACTCATGTCATAATTTTTATGTTAGGGTCTGTCACTTGTGTTAGCCATGCAGTCATGTAATACCATACAAGTTTTGTAATATGTCATGTGAACGAAACCACTACAAAAGCAGCAAGTATACAAAGTGTATATCATGTTGTTCATGACATTCATGTCATGATTTTTATGTTAAGACTAGTCACTTATGCCTGTCATTCAGTCATGTTATGCCATACGAAGTTTTGTATTGATACCAATATCGAAACGGCGAGCAGGGCTGAAAGTGGTAAGAGAGAGAGAGAGAGAGAGGCAGGCAGGCAGGCAGGCAGGCAGGCAGGCAGGCAGGCAGGCAGGCAGGCAGGCAGGCAGGCAGGCAGATACGTTTAAAGTCGAAGTTTGCCTTGAAATGGTTCGCGTTAAAAAAACAAAAAGGAATGTTCTTGTTGTGGTGTGTTGAACCACCAACCTCTCAGCCTACAGCGTGTGGCGACAAAACACTAGAGTATGGAGCGTACGATGTCAATATTGTTAGTGGCAAGCTATACATATACGCCATATACTGTTTGGCAGTCCTCAGAGCTCTGCAACTTCGGCGCGCTATTGTCAGTAGCAAGATGGCGGAAGGTGCACCATTGGGTGTGCTCTCAAGGTCGTCACCTCTAGTGTTTCGATGAGTGCCACGCTTCCACGGAGCATTGTCTCACGTGCGCGTGTTCTTATCGGACCCGTGATTCGGTAGAGCGAAAAAGTCACTTTCTCACTGCCGCGGCCGCGTTTACAAAAGGAGTGCACTGCTCACTCGTGAAGACGTAAGAATTGTGAGAGTTGTTCGTGCTTGTCTTGTAAAGGAATATGCACCATACGTTCGTATGGTGCATATTCCTTTGTGTTTGAGCAGCACGCTCTAAGTGTAGAGCTGTGACAGTTGTTAGTCTGCGCGCGTCCTGTGTAGGCTCATTTCGTCCGTTACTTCGGCTTGAGGTGTGCATTGTAAGTTTCCAGCTGCTTGTCATTTCTTGTGTGACATTGCGATTTGTTGCTGTAGAATTCATTCTTTCATCCTTGTGTTGAAAAAAACACAATGAACGTTTAAGTACTACTGTTAAGACGCATTTTACTATCGGGTTGTACTGATTCCTAGAAAGAGAGATAAGCCGTGTTTTTTTTCTGACATTTCAGTTAGTTCTTGTGTAAAAGAAATACTTCGACTCTTGAAATCTGACTTACGGCTAGGAGGTACGCAAAAGTGCGCATTTACTAATCGGGTAGTCATTAAACTGCCACCTAACAGTAATGCTTTTAGCAAAGAGTTCCTTGTCTTTCATTTCCTGACTAAAATACAAATTAAGTTGTCAATTGTTTACTCACACGGAAGGATGTCGTCGTAGCGATTCTTGGGTTTATTTTCTACCTTTAGCGCTACATCCCAAGGATGAAGTTGTCCCTTGGCTATAGTCTGAAATAAAACATGTGGCAAATATATCAGAATGTTTGCACAATGAATGAAGAAGGAAAAGAAGATTCATACAAAAAAGCGTTTGGACGGTGTATGGTATCATTTTGTTACGCGATACAAGTCAGAAAAATGTGCTACCGGTAAAAAGAAGTGCAGGTAAAATTTCATCGCAAGTTTATGTATTGAAAGCTCTAATTTGGGTTTTGGAGACTGAAATGCACAGTCGCAAGAAAAGAGCATGGACAGTGCCAGAGTTTACCAGTAGTCAGATTATTTTATCGATGAATAAACAGTTGTTAAAGTATTCGCAATAAATCAGGGTGACTAGTACCACCAAACGCTATAGCAGCCAATTCTCTAACGTGTACCATGAAGTTCTCATGTCTCGCCTTCTTTATCTTTGCTTTTAATATTGTTATTGCAACATCTTTCAATTTTGTTTATTCCATGGTCTTTGAGCACCAATCTTCCAGTTTTCAATTATTAGCCTCTACCGCAGATTTATGAATGTTTTCGAAATTGGGAATTTTCCCTTTTTGGGAAATCGGGAATTTTCCCTTCTTCAGGAGATTTTCGCCTGTCATTTTAAGCCAAAGGGAATCTTCGTGATATTGAAAGGAATTTCAGGAATAGGTAAATTCTCCTATGGTGACCAATAATTAGTGGTCACAGTGCTCCTTCGTCTGCTATAATCGGTTCTGGTGCATGCAGCACGAAAGCATAGCCTTCGAAATTCGTTTCTGATATTTACGCAGAGCCATTTCTAGTTCACTATTTGTGTTTCACTTGAAGCCCACAATGTGCAGTGTGCTAACAGTCGTGACGCCTCCACACTGATCACCTTCCGAGGCATCCGGACGTTTGTATGGACTGTTAATAAAGTCATACTTTTGTTGTGAGGCAGTGGAGGGGTTAGTCATGGTTTCAAAAGTCGCCAGTACCTGAAACACAGCAATTATAGTATTCTTTTGCTTGGATGGTGCAAGAAATGAGTACTGTTGTGCAGAGAATTACGCTGGGAATTTCATGAACGTTTGCAGAAAAAAAATTCCCCGAAATAGAGAATTTTCATGTCTCTGAATGGGAGTTTTTCGCCGTAGTACAAAAATCACTGCATGTCATCACGCTCCTGCCTTCATAGCAATATCATTGCAAAGAAAGTGCGCATCAAATATTGTGTGAATGAGCAGACAACACGAGCAATACAAGTAGCCAATAAAGGAAGGGGTGTGTGTTAATTGTAGTTCAGCTATTGCCGCAAGCCAATGAAGGGTGTGTCACGAATAAACCGTGCGCCAAGGGCTAACGTGATCAGTACCTCATTGTCCACTGTGGGGCTACAAGAACTATGTTGGTACCCGACAATAAAGTCGACTTTTTATTGCGATAGATATTATATGGACTCTCGAGCGGTGTTTTTACTGTCGCCGTCAAGTTTATCATAAAGTTCAAATATACGACAATGTCTCGCGCATCATTTTTATTTTGTATGTTTGAGAGAATGCTTTAAAAAGCTGCAGACTGGAGTGGCTCCAGCAGTAATGAAGCGTGCAGGCCGGATTCATCGGAGGATGAATCTGGCCTGCACGCTTAAGCGAGGGCCAGTGGCGTTGAGGGAGGGACACGTTTCTCGGCCAGCAGCTGGGGCTTCTATTTCTCTATTTAGTAGATGCACAGCATTTTCCAGTGAGCTTAAATGATTTTCTGTCTGCCTGTCTGTCTGTCTGTCCGTCCGTCCGTCCGTCTGTCTGTCTGTCCGTCCGTCCGTCCGTCCGTCCGTCTGTCCGTCTGTCTGTCTGTCTGTCTGTCTGTCCATCCGTCTGTCCGTCCGTCCGTCTGTCCGTCCGTCCGTCTGTTGGTCTGTCTGTCCGTCTGTTATTTCCTCCTTAAGTTCGTTCAGAGAAAAAAACTGGCATGGGAGTGCAGAAGAATTGAATGAATTTGTTTGTCTGGTCAATATATGAAAACTTTTCTTCCACTAACAAAGTACTCGCGAAAGCAGCTACTACCCCTCATACAATTCATATATGGCATACTCTATACCCAGAACTGACGAGAACAGACTGATAATTTTATGATGAGAGCCTTAAGAGAATCGACATAAGCGGCGTTGACCCGATGAATGTAAAGATAAAAAAATATTATTCCAGCAAGAGTGGAACCTAAGCACTCTGCATGTAAGTTGGGTATTCTAACACAGAACCATGCTAAGTCTGCAAACTACTTCAGAAACTGAACCGAGGGTCACCATTAGGCTACCCTGAAAAGGAGCCAGAAATTAAGTCGGCGGAAGCCATAGTAACCACGCTATTTGTTATTTTCTCCACATTTGCAGCTGGATAGAATAGAAGTGGTGTTTTGAGCAGTCCTCACTAATAATATATTATTAATTCATTGCCTCATGCATTCTTTGCCTAATGGATGCACGAAGCTCACTTAACCTCACTACTAGTTTTAAGAGATACGCAATCTGCCAATAAAAAGGATGTTCGCGCTTCGCGACTGTCTGCGTTTTCTCATTATGTGCTGAGCTTCTGTCTCGCCTACTACGCACTACTGCTCTTTGATGCTAAAAAAAAAGAAATCCCATATTTGTTTGGCAATAACCAGAAATATGCACCCACATTTTTTTTAAATTCAGTTTTCCATGAAATGAACGTAGGACAGTTCATAAGCTTGTTCAGTAAATCTGCGCGGCTGACAGCGTTTCAGCACGCTTGTTCTTACTCCGATAACAGTATAGAGAGGTAACAGTTCAACACACAGCTTTCCTCAATAAGTGTGGCAGTGAAGCAACAAAAGTTCAGTTACTTGATGGGGAAAAATATATTTTTCCGAACGAATAATGTCTGCTCCTTCCGCCAGCCTATAACAACACGAAGCACAGATAATGAAAAAAAACATGAGTTTTGCGTGAAATTATACAACATAACTGTTAAGCACACTGTCAGGATTACTTTTGATCATCTGGATTCCTCCAAGCGAACGCGAATGTAAGTACAAGGGTGCGTCCATATAAAGTTCGTCCAATGTCTGAATTGCGCATGGTGACTCAAGTATAACCACCTCCATGTCATTCCACCTTCTGCTCATTTTAAGCGTCAATTTAGGCACCCGAAGTGGGAGACTTTCTTTGACAGATATATTTTGCTATGGTTCGACCAGGACCTTACAATAAAATATTATCTCAGGACCATATAAAGCTTGTTGCATAACACATAAGTAAAAGCTGCACAGTTAGACACCTTACAAACAGAATTCCGTAACAACAAAAAAAACGGAAGGCTACATTCACATAATATTTATTATTCCTCATGTTTGGCATGACGCAAATGGTACTTTACGATGTATTTCAACTACAAAGTGATAAGTACACTGAAATGATCCTGGCGAACGGAGGGTATGAGGACGATATACAGCAGTCTCGGGAAGGGCACTATCTAATTTTATTGCATGGATATACAGGCGAGCAATGCCCACTGCTTCTGTAGTGCTAAATAGTAACAAGTTTCACTGACCAAGCTGAACAAGCCACCTTTTGAGGAAAAACTTGACACACGCACATATATGCTAGCCTTAGGTGGCTAGCAGATGATGCAGGGAGCAATTCATGTTAGGTGAGCTTTAACCAGTGGCCACCAGGTGGCAACTTCATTCAATCTTGGAGAAAAAAGAGAAGTGTGGTTTAACGAAGTGTCATTGATTGCAACTTTGAATGCCTCAGGTTCTTTGCTTAAGAGGGTGCGGTTGAATATCGGCCGGGATTCGTAAACAGGTCCTACCTTACCATGCGCTGAGCTCTTACCGCTTACTTCGCGTTGAGGCGACAAATAGCACAAACACCGCATCGCTTTCTGAAGCTGCTGTATTCTCTTAATTTATCGTTTGGTAGGGTTAAGTGATATTGGATTCCAATGTTCTTAGCTGCTAGCCTTCCTTCGTATAGCTTCATGATTTTTTGTTGTCACATTCAAGTCTCTTCACCGATGCGGGGAAACTGTGAATTGCTGTGTTACTAGCTGGAAGATAGTGTTTATACACGCATAAATGAGGTAGTAGAATCATTCAGCCAACCGTAATCCTTCATTCAAGCTGCGAATTGAAGGCATGCCCACCATGTACTCTTCTTTGAGGAAGCCAGTCCGTTCGCCGTGACTGATGTATTCCTGAAGCCGAAGCACAGAAACTGGCTTCGAGGGAAGGCCGTGATGGGTAACGACTGCCATCATGAGATAATCGTTGCTGTTCTTGGTTATCATCGAACTTGATTCTGGGGTTACGTTTCCACCAGCTGCAAGAGAGAGAAAAAAAGCACAGAAGTTGTGACTGTAGTGCACAGTCATAAAGCTGTACTCAAATAATAGACGCCAAACATGAAGGGAAAGTATATGAGAAATCAAGCGCAATTGAAGGTATGCGTATGCGTAGTATGATCACGCGAGCGTTACTGACAAAATGCAAACTCTTTTTATGTGCACGGTGCTTTCCAGCATCGCTGCAGCAAAAAAAAAAAAAAAATGCGCCAGGCATGAAGAACAGGGGCGAAGCCAAGGGGTGGCACATCGGGCCCGTGCCCCTCCCCCGATATTTTTTTTTTCGCTGTGACATAGCGAAAAATGACCATTTCAAAAGCGCAATCTCGCTGAAATCAGAAAGCTGCCCTCCC
This sequence comes from Rhipicephalus annulatus, assembly GCA_013436015.1. Taxonomy (NCBI): domain Eukaryota; kingdom Metazoa; phylum Arthropoda; class Arachnida; order Ixodida; family Ixodidae; genus Rhipicephalus; species Rhipicephalus annulatus. The sequence goes on from WOVY01005599.1 coordinate 225,568, forward strand.
ATCCCCCCCCCCCCCAAAAAAAATTCTGGCTATGCTCCTGGCGAAAGTTATAGATATTTTCTTCATAAGTAGCTTGCGAAGCACATCAGTAGCCACTGTTTACAAGACGCAGTCTCTCCGTTGTTAAAAACATTTGTGGGTGTTAAACATCATCAAGCTTCCCAGGCTTATTATAACAGCCCATGTATAATGCACTCTTAGCCTTATGGCAGACTAACAAGGCTAGGAGTCTAGACTTTTGGAATTTAAGATCTTGCCAGAACCAGCACTGATATTGGGTCTGTCAACTTAATACAGAACTGTTTTTATTTGTACATAGATCGCGTCGTTCGTGATTACCCCGGTGAGTTCATTGCGTGTTGCTCTAAAGCCTCTGTATTCTCATTTAGGCAGCATTACCGAAAATGTCACAGCTTTGCCGCAAAGGCGAAGCAATAAACGCGATAGCAACAATTTGAAAGGTCACGGGCAAAATGGAAAGCAGATGGACACGCGCCCCGGATTTCTCGCGCGCAAATGACACACAAAACGTACTCACAGGTACGGATGCACACGAATTAGCATCTCATTTGTTACTTCGCTTAGTCTGAAAAGCGCGCGCTTTTCGCGAGTGGAGACTGCAATGATTGTAGTGACCTTTGTGCGCCCGGTAACTACAGCAGAATTGTTCCATATAAAGCCAGAGGCCAGCCAAGGCGTACGATCTTCCCCTCCTCGCCACCGAGAGATAAGGGCGCGCGAGGAGCGTAGCTTCCCTCCTATAAGCCGGGCAAACTACGCGTAGAAGTTTAAAGGGGGCGTGGCTGCGTGATGTGGCGATGTGCGCTCATTACGTCATCTTTCTGGTAATGCCAAAAACACAGCAGTGGTAATTGGTAGATAGAGAGAAGTGATTCTTAAGAGAGAAAGGAAGAAAAAAGTGAGCCCCGTAACTGTCTGCTTCAGTGAGCGACACCTCAACAGTAGCTCACAAGGGATGGGGGTGAAGAGGGATAAAAAGGGGTAGGAGTTAAGGTGTAGAAAAGAGGAAGAAGAAGAGAGGAAGAGACGTGAGGTGGTAAGCCAGAGCGAGCGACAACAAACTGAGGGGATAGAAGAGATAGGAAAGATGGAAACACGGTCACTGGAGTCCAAGGACGGGGCACACTCGCGAGAGCTCTTGTCGGCGTCGGTAGATGGCGTAGAGCAAGTCCAGTCGGTCAGAGCTACACTGTCGTCGAATGTTGTCGGCGTCAGGAGGTGACGTAGGGTGAGCCCAATCGGCCAGAGCTACGCTGACGCCGGAGATCGCAAGGGCGCGTGCATAACCGGTGGGCACAGAATCCAGCAAGCGAGTCTAAGTGGTAGATACAAACAGCTTCCCGTTTGAACGGCGAAGAATGTTCTACGGGGTGGCTCAGTGGTTCATGCCTCGCTTTCACGACGCAGAGGTCCCACGCTCGATTCCGCTCACTGGAGTGTTTTTAAAGACGATAGTCTTTTTCTGGGGGCCTTGGATGCAAAAAATTTGGTATGCCTGTCTGTCTGTACATTTGTTTGTTTGTCCACTCTTAACGGTACTGGGTACTCTGTACGGCACCAGCCGATACCCTAAATAGCCGACCCCATCCACAGCGCCCACCAATGTTGCTCAAGATTAAGCATTCATACTTTAGCGATTGTCAATTGAAAAGCAATGATTGCACATATCTCAGGCACTATAACAACCCATATGTGCGTATTTTGCTAGAAAAGGCATACAGAAGTAATTATAACGACCATAGCATTTATCACCCTTCGCTGACCATGCAACGCTTGCACGAAAAGGCGAATGTTTCTAACGCTTTGCTAAGACGACACGGTGGTGGCACCTACCAGTCGCCTTGCTATCAACACCTTATCACTTCTGAGATGGGCGCGCACGCCCGTCTCAGAACGATGCGGTTCATTTTCCAAGAAAACTGCCAGATAGCGCTCATGTCTCACGTGTGACATGACTTGATGCGCTCGTTCGCCTCCGCTGCACGCTCGAGGCACTCTAAGACAGCGCCTCCAGAATACCATTCACCAATTTCTTGCGCAGATCAAATAAATGTTTTGTTCAGTCTTTCCACAAGCAAGACTATCGTCTTTCGATGACATTTGCAGATCAACATGCAGATACGGGGCCAATATTCTTCTTGATTTTTTCTCTTTCTTGCATTTTCAGATATATAGATACGTATACATATACGATGCATGACATCGACGCCAACATCGGCGCCGACGCTAGCGGCAAAATCCACCTGAGGGTGTCCATATAATTGCTATCACAATAAAATCACAAAAAATCTTCTCAAGTCACGAAAAAATTGGGTGTCCTTTCTCTGGGGCATCCACTACTTCCAAAACCGTTTTTTGGTCCCACTTAAATGATACTGTGATAAAACCGGCCACAACCCATGCCTCCTTTTACTGCGATCGCAATTATATGTACACTGTCGGCTGGATCTTGTCACCGGCGTCAGCGTTGCCGTCACTCACCGTGTATGAATAGGTACCTATATATATATGAAAATGCATGAAAGAAAAAAATAATCCAGAAAAACATTCCGGTGCGTGTAAACGAATGTCGGACCTCTGAATCGTGAGTGCAAGGCGTTAACCACTGCGCCACGAAGGAGCACCTCCTTAAATGTTCAAACGGCAAGCTATTTATATCTATCACTTACCCCTCGTGATGGGAATCTTGGAGGAAACTATCTTATTTTCAGCATTACCAGCAAGATGGCACATTGAGCGCGCGTCGCCACATCGTCATGACGGTGCGGCGCACGCTCTCATCTCCGACGTGTACTTTGCCCCGCGGAGAGAGGGCAGGGTGGACGCTCACGCGTGCTTATCTCGCGGTGGGGACGATCGTACACCTCGGGTGGCCTTGAGCTTTGACCGGAACGACTCTGTTGCAGTTACCAGGCGCAAGAATGTCACTGCAATTGTTGCACAGTCTCCTTTTGCGAAAAGGGTGCACTTTTCGGACATCACAAAGTAACAACTGATGCGCACATTCACGTTCATCTGTACATGTATGTATATTTTGTGCGTGGGAAACATGGGAAACGTTTGGACCTGCTTGAGAGTCTGCGCGTGACCTTCCAATTTGTTGCTATCGTGTTCATTGCTTCGCTTTTCCAGCTAAGCTGTGACTTTTGTTTCTTTCAATGCCAGTGCGAATGCGCGCTTGTCAACGGGGACTGTCGGTTCACCTTAGTTCTGAGTGTGGTCGTGATGCAATGGTATATGAGGGGTCGCGATGCTTATGTTACACGTGCTTCCGAGCACTTTTACCCGGAGAGGCGATAGACGTGTTTCCCGCTCTTATATCATACGTCTGTGATGTTTGTTGCATGGCGCTCATTTTAAATGGCTCTAAGCAACGTTGCCGCCTCATCACCACACAGCGGATGTAGTAGCGTTGCAGTGATGCTTTCCCATTGGGTGCCCGCATAGCACCACGAACGGCGACTGGCTATTACATTACACTGTATCTTTCACAGAGGCAGCGTGACCGCCAACATGGTGAACATGAGGAATTCAAGACGACGCCCCACGGATCTACACACAAATGAACAAAAATTACTGAGAAGCACGAACTGCTGGGCGAAAAATTACTTCGTGTGATGTACATTGTGAGACACTGCATGATGGCCTCTTTTAACCATGACCGCAAAGCTCTCACGAAGGCTAGGTGATGGGCGAGAGCAGGGAAGGGCTAGAGGAGAGAGTGGTGAATGGCTGGCTCGGATGCGTCTGGCTGGCATTGATAAAACAGAGGAGGCGTCACGACACTATATGGATGGTATATTCTCAACCAGCTGGTTAGTACGACGTAAATGAGTTTTTGTTAACTTTTCTTTTGTTTGCCAGATATTTATTTTTTGTCTTGCTGCAGTCGAAATTTACTGCGTAAGCTTGGCTACATGTCAGTGAAATTGATATATTTAAAGAACGGTACATTTAACTTGACCATATCAAGTGTATTACTGACTAGAATCATTTGCACAACTGTTCACTTCTGCAAATCATTTTACTTGTCACAAAAACGTGGCTCTGAATAGCGCACGACAAAAAATGAGATGTCAGGTCAGTTGAGGCGACGGGAAAATTACAAATCATTCAGAAACCAGTGAAGCAATTGAGTGAGCTAGGTTGATCGGTTAAATCATACATAGTACTACTTCACTTTTCATCCGAACTGCTTTTTGATTTTCTTTTCTATATGCTACGCCCTTTTCCATTTGGCAAATGAACAAACCTATGGTAAATACTAAGTAGTTTACTGACATTTTTAAAGTCAAATTTCTTATTTTACCTCTCTGAAACGTTTCTTGCTATTGGAATGCTGCTTCAATGATCCTATGTGGTCCCAAACAAAAGTTACATATTTCCGTAATAATGTTATGGGAAACAAGCGGAATCATCTGAGTGACATAGTGAACGGTTATTTAGTGTTCATATGCTTGAACACAATCGTGATAAAAATGATGACTTACACTTGGACAGCCTCGATGAAATTTTCATGCTTTTCCTTGTGGAGATTTCAGAGCGGTAGATAGTTTGCCTCCGCTTCCTGCAGTTAGAGAAAAAACAATTTGATCAAATGCTCGAGTGATTGAATAAACTTTATTTAGAGGTTATCTCGAATTTTTTCTTCTGGTGGGGTGATGGGACGAGGATTAAACTCTGTCTCGTTCCATCCACCATCAATGATGACGATGATGATAGTTGAGGGGCCATTGGTGACGGCTCGGATTCCGCAGACCCGGGTGGCATTTTTGGTTTGCCAAAATTCCTAAAGCTGCTTGGCGAGAATTCTTCGGCAGTTAAAAAGTGAGCTATAAAGCCCCTTGAGTGTGGACTCAGCATTGTTGTCATTTTTATGCTGACTGATGCTTTTATGTAGTGATAGCCTTTCCAGGAGAGCTAAGTAGGTGGCTAGAACCAGGTGGTGGTATTCCACAAAGCCAGTTTATTTATTTTATTTAAAATTCTGTAGGCCAATACCTCGACCCAGCAGAAGGGGCATTAAAACAAGAGAAAACAAAACAAAAAAATACATGCATGCGAATACAAAGCAACACAAAATAAACTTAATGCACAAAAAAGAAACAGCAATCACCCCTTCACTTCAGTAAAAATTCACAAAAAACAATGGTGTGCCAAGACAGCCATGAAATCATTCGACTCATGAACTTCGATAGGTAGGGAATTCCAATCGCTCGCTGTTCGGCGAAAAAAAAACGTACGTGTGAACGGTTGTTCTGGCGAAAATCGGTGCGAGCAAATTTTTGTGGCTGTGTATTGCTTTCCTTGTAAAAGGTCTGCAAACCGAAAAGGGCAATGCCATAATATTTTTCGCAGCAAGGATATTGTGTAGTAGTAAGAGCAATTAATTTTCCTGTGAATTTGTAGTAACTGTATTCGGTTTTGTGACATTAATGATGATGAGGAATTATGCTTGGCATATTTTCCATATATAAATCTTAAAGATTTTTTCTGAACTTGCTCAAGTTTCAGAATGTCAGTCTTAGTATGTGAGTCTCAAGCTTTAGCTGCATATTCTAGATTGCAGTATAAGCTAATATTTTAGTTTTTACTGGTGTATATTCAAGTTTTATATTTATGAACCACAGTTTATTTGAGGCGGTTGAGCAGATATCTGAGATATGAGCTGCCTATGTTAGTTTATTGGTAAGTGTGACTCCAAAACACTTGCATTTTTAGACTTAGGTCACTGTTCTGTTTTGAAGCTGATAATAACATTTACTGAGACATATTTTCCTTGATGCATGTAAGAACAGTTTTTCCAGCATTTAGCTGCATTTCCCCATTTGTCCACCACTCAGAATTTGCTACTAGGCATCTCAGCACCACTTCATGATCATCATGCGACACAACTTTCTTAAATATAGCACAATCATTCGTGTATAACCGAATAGACACATTTGCAGGAATTACACCTATTATATCATTAACATAAATTGAAAACATTATATGCCCTAGCACACTGCCCTGAGGAACTCCCGAGGTGACTGGTCGGGCACCAGAACTACAGTTACAGGCATCGACAAATTGCTCTCTGTTAGGTAAGCACGAATCCACTGTATCATATCACTCTGTAGTCCATTTTTTTGTCAGTTTATATGATAATTTTCTATGCAGGACCCTGTCGAACACTTTACTAAAGTCTAGAAACAGCATACAGAGTTGCCCGGATAAATAAAGCGCTTGGGAAAATTCAGGCACAGTTGTTACTTAGTTGTATCACCATATAAAGTTCTTTTCGAAATCCATGCTGAAAGGGTGTCAATATATTGCGATTTTTCAGAAACTCAAGTATAAAACCAGCGACATTATGCTCCGAAAGCTTATAGCTTGTGCTAGTAGTAGATAAAGGTCTGTAGTTTGAAACTGTTGCACGGCTTCCCTTCTTGCGTACTGGCACAATGCGAGCCATGCACCAGTTTGCCGGTATTGCTCTCAAGTATAACGACCACTGAAAACACTTAGAAAAAAAGTTAAATATTTGTTCAGGTTGTCACTTTAAGAAGGTATTAGGAATATTAGATGGAGCAGCCAATTTTTTATACTTGCATTTAGGAGCAGCGCCAGGACACCCTCACACGTGATGATGGTTTTCGTCGTAGGGCTACATAAAAACTTAGTCTGTCCTTGTTCAGTAAACAGATTTTAAAAATAAGCATTGAAGTGTTCCGCAATGCTTTGAGCATCCATTATTTCAGATACATTAGCATAATGTTCTCTATCTGCTGTCTTCTTTGACTTAAGTGTAACCAAAATTTTTTTGGATCACTAAAAGAGATAATTCAATATTGGTGCTAAAGAACCTATCTCTGGTCAGCTTTACTTTTATCAATAATTCTTGTTTCAGTTATTCAAACTGTGGACTCGTTGATTTGCTCCTCTTTCTCAGTCTTTTCTTTTTACGCTTGCCTTGAATGATTTCTCTATTTATCCAAACATTGTTCCATTACTGTCTTACACCCTTTAACGTTACAAAGTGTTCAGTGCAATACTTTATGACGTCCTGAAGTCTTTGTCATGAAAGTTACACATCATTATCAATTATGTCAAGATGCTGTCTAGGTAATTTTGATTGATATATCAGCCTTTGTGATGTCCCTAATTTTTCCTAATGCTTCATAATTTTGATGTGTTACTCTTGAAACTTCCCTGCAAAAATATATAAGCTTGTGGTCAGATATACCAGGCGCCGCCACCGCTGCTCTATTAAAACTATCAGCTTTAGCAGCTTTAGCGGCGCCACTACCCGCTACGCAAAGCCATTACTTAAAGGCGAAGCGTGCTGTATGGAGATCTGTGCACAGAGTGTCGGCAGGTATAGCACCAGGGCTCGCCAAACATCAACACGGTCTCGCAGCGCCTCGGCATGTGTCCCGAAACACAACATACGAGACGCAGGCTTTAAAAAAGAATGTCATTTAGGATGACTGCCAGTTGGTTATGTCAGCATAGGTTCATGAAACTGTCTTTATTGCTGGGTGTGGCCATATGTAAATGCCATTGACGAAACGGCGACGTGATTAAGCGCTCGATAAAGCTGTCCGCCACAATATCTGTAACCAATTCAACGCTTAGTGCAATGCAACATTCAATATGGAAAATTCTCGTGACGCTGCATATTAGTTGATTTGGGGAAGGGTAGCCAAAGCCTGCTGTTTATTTTTCTAACCCTTTAGTAATAAACTGGCATCACCGTTTGCGCAGGTACCTGCGAGAGGAGGAAACGGTACCTTGTGTATGTAGCTCACATGGCAATAAATATGGCAGACAGTCAGCTCGCTTTGAAGACATCAAATTTACTGCACTAAATAAAGTACTCACCTAATGCAGTAGAACATCATGACCATTGCTGCCACTATAAGGCAAATGATAACCAGGCTAGCTCCGATGACGACACCGACACCAGGAGAGTCGCTGCCCCCATTGACTGCGTCAGATGTTTAGAAGAGTGATGTTGCATTCAGCACAGTGAATGATTTAACTTATCCAATGAAAACTTATCCACGTGCAGCCACAGAAAATTGAAATACAAACAAGTTATTCATAACTGAAAAATGTATTCTTTTGTTTTGCTTCTTGTCAGAACGCCTATCTTATACAGCCGCATGTTTACCCAGGCGAAACTGCACTCTCGAGCCATAAGCTTGTGGAGGATCTTTCCATGTCTAATTATTTGTTAAGATTTAACTTATCCATAACTTTTTTTTCTCTACTCATTGCATTAAAGTGCATTACAAAGTGCTTACCAGTGACAGCAGCTGTCAGGCTGTAGCCTTGCAACACATCCTGCAAGAGAAGATCCCAAATGAGTTCCAGTAGATTGCTTGCTGGAAAGAGGCATCTTGAAAACAAATAAAAGTTGCCCAGTTTTGCCCTACAGGTAGCAAGTACGCAGTGTATTATCCTAATATCTGATGTGGTACTTCAAAAGCACGAAAGAATTTTCGTGGGCTCGGGCTCGATTGCCGCCAACAGTGGCCACAGCTCAGTGGTAGCAAAAATGATAGAAAATTGGTGGGTTTGTGGTGTGTATCAAAACACCTCAGAAGATTGTAATCAATGTGAAGCACTTCCCGCACAGCTACAACTCGTGATTCTGTCACAGCTTCGGTGCGTAGAACTTTAACATTTACTCTGTGAACTGCATGATGGAGTTGTTTCTCGCTGTGGTTTCGCGTCGTTCGGAAAACTAATTGCAATTTAAGCTCATATCCATAACCTTAGAGTAGGTAGGAAGCGGCACACTTCGCTCGCGGTTTCAATGAACAGGTTGTAAAGGGGCTCTAAAGGCAAACAGAAAGTGGACATGCATCCCAAGACGACGATCCGAGAAACCTGGGAGCAGTCACTTTGTCTTAAATGAAAGTGAATTTGGTGTAAAACTAAGTTCTTCAAGCTCCGCATATCTCTGAAACTGCGCTAACTGTTTGCTCATGAACAGGGAGAAGGATGTCACAAACACCTTCTGCGGCATTTACTGGCCGATATCCACCGTTACTATTTCTTGTTTGACGGGAACACGTTAACACAAGGGCACATCGTTGCACTAGACATATACAGACACTGACACTCTTTTCGCAACACGTTGACGAGCAAAATCTTTACGCGTCCAGTTTATTTTCAGGATATTATCGGCTTCTTGCCCCCTAGTCAGTGCCATTTTTGAAGGCGCCACGAAAATTGGGGTCATTCGTGCATCAGCGACGAGCGAATGGATAATTCTGCATCTTTTTTGCTGACACGTGTAGCTGTAATATTTTAAATGTGAAGCGTTTTTTAGTGAACTTCAGCGACTTTGAGCGCATCCATCCATCCATCCATCCATCCATCCATCCATCCATCCATCCATCCATCCATCCATCCATCC